>FQSS02000682.1:136677-151340 GCA_900128795.2 Malbranchea cinnamomea | reverse complement strand
AACGGCTAAGCCAGAGATGGTCTAGCGCCGGTGTTGACGCCTGTCGCCGCTTTGATTCTGCCATGGCGGTGAGCGGCGCGCGGGTCTTGGCCTTTCGTCACCGTTGAGAGAGCACGAGGAGAAAAAAGCAACGGATGGAACTGAGTTTGGCGCTTCCGCCCCGTGTCTCCCTCTTCCCTCTCGTGCCGGGTATGCGCTGCAAGCAAGGCGTCGGCAAGGGTCCTTACGTTCATAGGTTTTGTTTTTGGTTTTGCAATTTCTCCCATTCGTTCAGAACCCAGAGATACTAGTACCAGACGACATTGTTCCTGGTACGAGACCTGTCCCTCGATCCCCCACGCGACTTGAAGCCGTCCGGACGCGATGCCTCCTCGACAACGTCCCGCGCCCACATTCGATGACTCGAGATCTGAAGCCTCCAGCGGCCCCGGCGGGAAACAGACTTCATCCAAGGGTCGTAGGACAGCGAACCAGTCGTCGTCGAACAATGCGACCTTGAACAAAGACCCCAAACCCTCAGTACCGCCCCCAGATGCAGAGGAGTTCGAGGAGAGCCGGCCACAGGTATGTCTCCGAATGGTCGGATATATATATCTCTCATCTTTCTCCAAGGCTCCTCGTAAGGATACTACCAGTAGTACTAACCTTTTTTTTTTTCTTGTACGTTTCTTAGATCTCCTGGTCCACGATGCCGCTCTCCGTCCTTCACGACTACCGACATGCCTACAACCTCCCCTGCCCCAGTGCCTACTCCTCACAGATAAACTCCATCCTCCTCACCCAGGGCATCGGCCTCCGCTCCCCGACCGCCATCGCAGCCCGTCGCGCGCAACTCGCCTCGTCCTCGAGACTCACCAACGCCCATCCTCGCGCCGTCAGATCCGCCGCAGATGCCACCTCGACGAGGCCATCGGCCACGGGATCTCTCCCGCTCGCCCAGACTCAGGTTTCGCGCGCCCACCTTCCCACGGACCATGCAGCCCTCCATCGCATCCAGGGTCAGGGCCGCGTGACGAAAGACCAACTCGCGGCCGCCGTGCGCAAGCACTTCAACAGCGTCGCGATCTCGGAACAAGACGTCATTGCGCGATTCCTGTACAAAGTACGAGAAGAGCGGAAAGGGAGGAAGTTCCGCTTGAGATTTCAGCCATGATGGAAAAGTGGCTGTCTCTTTTTTTTTTCTCTCTCTTTCTCTCTATCTCTTTCGTTCTTTCTCTCGCGCGTCTTTTCTTGGTGGCATATGTATATTTGTGACCGGGAGTTCGGGAGGCTTATCGGTATACGGGTTACGAAAAAAAATATCATATTCCTGGACGGGATGGAGTTAATATTGCGTGTATTCCTCTCTCTGGAGACTTGATGAACCGACCAGAGGTATATATATGACATTGCGCTCCCACGTATGGTAAAGGACATGTAGCCTTCACATAGATGCATGTGGATATTTTTTTTTTTCACAGCTTATATCTCTGGCTGTGTTGTTCAAATGAAAAATGGAGCAGGTCATTCAATCCCAAAGAAAAAAAAAGTCTTTCTGATATAGTACGTACAGGCAGATATGGCTGCTGCACCCTGCGGTGTTTACACAATAAACGATGATGTCAACTTTGTGCATTTAATAGGCACTTTCTACAGTCCGTATTACAAACAAACACAGATGTCGATACTAAAATAGAGGCGACGACAGAGGTCCACCATCACAGTAGTATATACCTAGGTATTATATACATAAAGAGAGAGAGAGAGAGAGAAAAAAAAAAGAAATATGCCATTCACACGTCAACTGATCCATCATCTCATCTCTCATCGGTAGTTTCATTTGTTTTGTCATTTCCTGCCAAAAATATTCAATCTAAGTCCAATACCAATCATCATACCAACAGGTCCATAGCACAAACCTCGCGGTTTCTCACCCGGTTCTCTTTCGATTTATCATCATCATCGTTGTTACTGTTCTATAATTGTGATTATTTTATTTCCATGCACTCAGCCCTGCCCACGGATCATTCTGCTGCCCCTGGCCCCCCTGAACCCCAGGCTGCTGCGGCGGTTGCTGCGGCCGTCCCACGCTCTGGTTCACAGGTGCAGACACAGGATATCCTGCAGTGACCGGATACTGTCCCGTAGAAGCCGGATAGGTCATTCCCGACGGTCGAGGTGGCGGTGGAGGAGGGACGTACCCCGTTGGTATGTACTGTGGGTGCTGGCCCGGAACCGTGGGAGGAGACGCTGGGTACCCGCTACCGTAGGGAGGCTGCGGCGTTGCGTTGAAGTACTGCTGGTTTGGTGGAGGTGAGACTTGCGGCTGGTAGAAGTAGGCCATCGGGTTGTAGCCTTCCGTTGGGGCTGGCGCGGACACGGTTGGTGCTAGGGTTCCTTGAGGGTGGTATGGCTGGCCGTATGGACTGCTAGGAGGAAAGGATGGATAGGATGGAATTTGGGAGGTGGTCGAAGGGTACTGGGGGGACACAGGCGACTTCGAGGCTGGTACCCCCTGGTGTGAGGAGTGTTTTGTGGCCGGTGGTCGCGGTTTCGGGGAGGTTGATTGTCCAGACGACAAAGGTGTCGGCTCCATGGATAACCGCTCCATTAGCTGTTTGAGTTTCTCTCGCTCCCTGTCTTCCTGCCCGGATGCTTGGAGAGCTTTGTCACGTTCAATTTGGCTCAGGAGTTGAGCACCTTCGGATCTCCGATTGTTGACAAAGGTCTCAACATTCCTGAACAAACTGTCCACCGATTCCTTCATCTGCATATAGAAAGCTTGGGCCTGACCGAGGCCGTTGATAAGTTCTTTAAAGGCCTTGTAGGACTTTTTGTATTTGGACATTGCCGCGTTCCGCTGGCGCGTCAGAGCCTCATACTTGGATTGCTCTGCCCGGACACGTTTATCCTGCAGTAGATCTCCATAAACCTTCGTAAGCTCCTTCAATAGGGCTGTCTGCTTGTGATTGGTCTGCAAAAGTCGGTTCTGGTGTGGCCGGAATTTCTCAAGCTCGGTCTGAAAAAGTTGCTCTTCTTGGTTGGCCAATGCTTTTTTATTCAGGATGAGCACATTTGATATATCATCATTATGAACCTGTGAAAAACAAAAAAACCATCAACATTGCGGCCACCAAGCTAGATCGATATAGTGGATGGTATAGCATACCTTTTCTTTGAGATCTTTCAACGTTTGCATTCGATCTCTCTTGACAAGGTTCAACTTCCGCAATAATTCTTCCACTTTTGCAATCTGTTCTGCGACGGACGGAGCTCCCTCATCATCAACTTCATCCAAAAGACTTCCCTCTACTGGTCCAGTTGACGAGCTCCCTGACGTGCTCTTGCTTCGTCCGTGTCCCGCACCAGCTTTAATCATTGCCTGTTGGAATAGTACATCAGCTTCGCCAGACTCCCCGGCTGCGCGCATTTCGTCCAATTCGGCCTCGTGCTGGCGTAATGTGACCAATAACTGTGAGTCTGTTGCACTAGCCTGGTCAATCGTTTCACGGTAGGTTCGAATATCGCTCCGAAGTGTGGATGTGAGACGTGAGCTTGGTTGCTGCGTCCAATCAGCACCGTATTTAGAACGCATCTTTTCGCAGACACTTTCTTCCCTGTCAAGCTGCTTCGTGCACTGTTCTAAGGTGTCCAAAATCTTTTGTTTCTCCTCCTGCAAGGAATCCAGAGTGGGGCGGAATGGGTCTTGTCCAGCAATTTCTTCGCACCACGACTTGAACTCCTCGTCAACCTCCATTTCCTGGGCTATACCTCCCTTAAGGATGTTTAGGCTACCAGGAAGTTTCAGATAATCAAGACTGGCGGCCATTTCGCCGTTCGCTGCTTCAACCTTTTCCGCTTCAGCACGCACGAGTTTGGCTTTCTCTTCATCGTATAAGCTCGCGGATTCCGTGACGGACATTGGCACTATTCTTTGGAAGATGTCGGGGCCGATTATTCTCTGAATGTCCTGGCCCTGATACAGCTCACTCACTGGTATAGCCTTGGCAGCAGGGAGCTTGGCGATTGGGGAAAGGGTGGTTTCGGTAGGGACGGGTTGGTGGTAAATGAAATCATTATCCCTGACGAATGAGGCCAGTTTGTCCTGGATGAGGGAATGCTGCCGTTTGGTAATCTCTATTAGGGCAGGTCCTGTATCCGAGCCTAGGTTCGAGCCGTTGGGAGGAGAAGTTGGGAAAGATTTGGCCAGGCTCAGCGCTGTACTGGATTGCTTTGAAGCAAGCTGTAACCGCGCAACTGCAACACCGTGAAGCCCACCCTCATCATCCGCGATAGCCTGGTAATACCCTGCTAATGATGCCAAATGGGAAGCTTTGATCTGTATGAGAGTTGACCACACCTTTTCGAATATGCCCTTGGACACATTTTCCTGAACGCCTTCCAAGGCCTGCGAATATAAATACGCTGCCTGGCTGCCAAGTTTTGCCAGAAATCCTGGCTTCTTCCCGCCCGTTATCTGCTTCTCCAGAAACACCTCTTGCGCCTGAGCAAGCATGATGTTTATCAGCGTCTTCACAGTGTCTCTGCTCAAGTCGGCAGACGGCGCATGTAGGAAATTGTCATTTATGTAAGTAAACATGCCAGCAGACGCCTGGAACGAATGGTAGGCAGTTTTCAAGCCATTATCTTCGGCCCGGCTCTGGTTTGCAGCATGACACGAGAGGACGGCCGAGATGTTGAATATTATCGAAGCTTTTTCGTAGGCCAATGAATACTGCGAGGTTGCTTTGTGGGTAAATGCGTCATACCTATCGTGAGGTTAGAATCAATTAGCATACGACATCTGAACAGTTCACGAGCGATAACCCCTCCGCGGGAGGGCAAAATGTACCATGTGAATGAAATCTTGATATGGTTCTCATCGACGGGGAAACGGAGATCCAACAGCTCCAGCTGTCCATAGTATCGGTAGAGGAGATCCCTTCCGGTGGCACTGTCTTTCCCAGCACCTCTCATGTCCTGCCGCAACCTGTTCAGCGTGGCGCATTCCTCCGCATATCGCTCAGGGTCATCGCCATAGGTTTGTCTGATGTACGTCTTGAGGGGTTGAATCCAATCAATCTCGCTAGTCTGTTTGAGAGGACAAGATATCATAGGGGACTGCAGCATCTTGACGGCAGTTGGGCGAATCGTGTTGCGGGGAGGAAAGGAGGGAAAGGAGGAGCGGCAAACCGTTGTGACGGCACAGTCTGGCCCCCGTCGAAAGTGGTCACGGAGCGGTCGCAGGGAAGCCTCCGAGAATGGTCGATAAATACTATTGCTTAGTAGTCAGGTTGGCGTCGGGTACTATGTTGTAAAACTCGTTTCCGCTGTCTTACGGGTAGCGATGACGACAGGTTGTTTCGAGAAGCGTCGTCGTCCAGGAGGCTGACTGCTGGGTTGGACTGAAACAGACGGGGAATTGAAATCTCAAATTGGTGCTAGAGATAAATTCTGAAGGTGATAGGTTGCATGTTCATACGTCCAAGATAGTAGACAATTCGAGGCGATGAAGATACGGGGACAGGATGAGGAGCGAGGGGTAGCACCAGGTTGTCAGTCTACTACAGTGTCGCTGTCAAGAGGCTATGACGCTGAAGAACAACCAAGACCCCCCCCCAATCGGGCACAAACATAGCTGCCTCCGCACATTCACCCCAGATACACCATGCAAAGAGAATCTATAGATGTTACGCAGCATGTTCTCCATCAAGCGTTTAAGCAGTGATTGGAGACCTTTTGCCTTCACATTGGCCGAAGCCATGAGGATTAATTCGCATATCTACATAACATCAAGTGGAGATGTCAAGCCCATGAGATAATAGTACAGTACATGATTTTGCTTTCCCTTGTCTATGGAAGATCACCCAGTGCCACCAACTTGAAACAACAGAAAGATGATATCGTGCAATGCCCAAATAACTATGTGCGGAAGATAATTATGAGGGAAAACAAATCATCAGAAGAGATAGGAAGCAAAACCGGACTCGCCACGCTATGAGAATACAAAATGTGATAGGTATGAAGACAAACGGCAGTCTTGCCAGCTGAAAGAGATTCAGCTAGAGCCAGACGCATCCTTTTTCGAGTCGTTGTGGTTGGAGTCTTTGCTCGAGCTTGATGACTGATTTTTGTCCTCAGCGTTCTGGTTTCGGTGCTTGCTTGTTAGCCGGTGCCATGCTGACTTGAGGAATCCCTCACTTTTTTGTGAATCGTCGGAAGATGATTTTGGCTTGCCATCCTGGGAAGTCCCGGTTGAAGAACTAAAAGTAAAGAGATGCATTAATACAATGTTCAAGCACAAAAAAGTGAAAACAGTTCTATTATCGCTAACCTACCGATCCTGGCCAATGTTCATTATCCTCTTCGCGGTCGCGTCGCCCATCTCGTCGGCGAGGACCTCAAGAATTGTCCGCTGGTTGGCGGTCAGGGACTTGGGCAGAGCCACCTTGTATTCAACCCGCAGATCACCATATCCGCGGCGACTGCCAAGCTTCTTCAGGCCCTTTCCAGGCAGTGTGATCCTGTCACCGGTGTTCGTTCCGGTAGCAACCTTGACTTTCACGTCACCTTCGAGAGTAGGAACAGTGACTTCACCACCAAGAATTGCGGTTGTGAACGGTATTGTTGCTGTGTAAAGGATATCGGACCCAGATCGATTGAATCGTCTGTCGGGAGCAACTTTTATTGAGACGTAAAGGTCACCCCGTTGTGTGCGGGCGCCACTATCGGCAGGTGGTGTGTCACCTTCCCCAGCAATACGCAAGCGCATGCCGTCCTCCACTCCGGCAGGGATGTCGATGTCGATTGTCCGCCGTTCCCTCACAACTCCGCTTCCGTTGCAAGAACTACACTCAGAGCCTCTAGGTATGGACGTTCCAGCACCACCACAGGCGCCACAAGTACTCGACAGGTGGAAGGGGCCTTGAACGAAGCTGACAGTTCCGGACCCGCCACAAGTGCTGCACTGCGTTCTCTTTTGGCCTTTCTTCATTCCATTCCCACCGCAACCGCCACACGGAACCATTGGCGTGATAAAGATGCTCTTTGTCGTGCCTTTGGCAGCCTCCATGAAGGAGACGGTCGTCTGAACTTCGATATCCTCGCCCACCAACACTGACGCTTGAAAAGGACCCCGTCGGCTGCGTCTGCTGGACTGACCCGTAAAAGCCCCAAGAATATCATCAATGTTGATATCGGCACCAAAACCACCTCCAAAGCCTCCTGAACCACTGAACCCATGGAAACCGCCCACTCCCGCACCAAAAGGTCCAGCGCCGGCCGCTCCTGGGTGAAAGCCGCCGTTTTGGTCAAAGGCCGAGGCACCATAGCGGTCATATGCCTGTCGTTTTTCAGGATCGGAGAGTAGCTCGTAAGCTGACTGGGCCTCAGCAAACTTCTCCTTTGCACCGGGGTCCTTGTTCGTGTCGGGATGGTACTTCTTTGCAAGTCCATAATATGCTCGCTTAATTTCGGATGCAGTGGCATTCCTGCCTACTCCCAAGACTTCATATGGATCTCTTTGCGCTGCCTTCACGGAGGTAGCGTGGAATTGCTTCAGTTGGAAGAAGGTCCCATGTTAGCCCAAATCGTATGAGAACAGGCAGTGGTGAAATGGGGTTGTCGTCAACCTACCCTTTTCGAAGAAGAAGGGATGCGTTCTTTAGTCGATTGGTTGTATGGTCGCCGTTCACGAGAGACCCTTCCAATGTTATAAAATGTCCTTGACTGAACCTGATGTCCAACGGTTCTACACTGGTTTGCGCAACAGCGAGATGTAGACACAAGCATGCCGGCCGCCTTGGGCAGGCCAGAACCAACGGGATTCATTGTCGGCAAGCAACAGCAATAAGCTTAAGGACGAGATGTACTCTAAATAAAAAAAAAGCTGAATCGATGCTGATTAAAAATCCCTGCAAATCGAGTAAATGATGCCGCTTCGGTCCCTTTGACTCTGCCATTCTGCGCAAAAAAGTTTCTCTCAGGCCTTGAAAGTCCCGACGGAGAAAAGGTTCCACCGCTTTCCACGCCGCCCGTCTTAGTAATGCCGCCAGTGCTGTGCCGAATATGCCAAAGAGCTGCCAGCGAGCAGTTGGCGAAGTCTTTTTTTAGGTCCCTCTACAGTTAGATTTGTCCTCCATTTTCTTTATCTTCTCCCTCTCTTTTTGCTGACTACTCCCCAGGAGTTAGATTTGGGGAATTACGGGTTCAGCAGCGGCTTCGCATTGCTATTTCATTGACTGCTTCGCAGTCCGCCGCGAACCATGAATCGGGTTCCGAGTTTGCCATGGAGGACATTGCTCCGCCGTCCTCACAACTTACTACCATCCATAAGAACTGCTTCTCCGTTTAGATGCTATGCTACCCTGAACACTGATATCCGCGCCTCCCAATTCCTCCTTCGTACCACTTTAAGCTCTCGAACCTTCACATCTACTCCCACAAGACGAAAGGAAAAGCAGCAGCCTCCGCAGCAAAAACAGGAACAGGAAGAAGAGGTAGAGCGAGAACGTGATCGTGAAGAGGAACCCAAGCCGGAGGAATTGCCAAAGGGCAAAGGGAAGTCGCCCGGTGAGCCAGCTCCGATTCCACCATCGGGCAACGGAGCTGCAGACTCAAAGCCTAGTAGTGCTGGTGCTGGTAGCAGCTCTGGTTCTAGCGGCGGAGATGGCGGGAGACGAGGGAGAAGAGGGCTCTCTGAGCGGGCGCTGCAGAAGCCCTCAATACCAGATGTCTATCCCCAAGTGATGGCGATTCCAATCGCGAGGAGGCCGCTGTTCCCTGGATTCTACAAGGCAATTACAATTCGGGACCCCAACGTCGTGGCTGCGATACAGGAGATGATGAAACGCGGTCAACCGTATGTTGGCGCGTTCACCTTGAAAGACGAGGCTGCCGACAAGGACGTTATTGAGAGTATGGACGACGTAAATCCTGTAGGGACGTTTGCCCAGATCACCAGCGCCTTTCCCGTGCACGGAGACGAAAATGGCCTAACTGCGGTTCTCTATCCACACCGACGGATTAAAATGACATCATTAATACCGCCCAACGCTCCGGAAGAGAAAGTTGAGACGACGCTAGATAAAGAGGCCGAAGTTGACAAGCAACAAGGGGATGTCGTTGCGAGCTTCGAGGAGGCATCCGCCGAACAGCCACAAAAAGAAGTCAGTCAGTATGAACCGACCTCGTTCCTGCGCAAATACCCTGTCAGTATCGTCAACGTTGAGAATGTCTTTGAAGAACCCTACGACAAGAAGAGTAGCGTTATCCGTGCTGTGACTAGCGAGATTGTGAATGTGTTCAAGGATATTGCAAATTTAAGCACGCTGTTCAGGGATCAGATCTCTACATTCTCCATGAGTCAATCCGCTGGCAATGTTATCGAAGAGCCTGCCAAACTGGCTGACTTTGCTGCTGCAGTATCTGGCGGTGATACCAAGGAATTGCAAGAGATTTTGGAGACAATGAACGTGGAGGAGCGTCTATCGAAAGCACTCGTTGTGCTGAAGAAGGAATTGATCAATGTTCAGTTGCAGTCTAAGATTTCAAAGGATGTCGAGGCAAAGATACAGAAGCGGCAGCGTGAGTATTGGTTGATGGAGCAGATGAAAGGCATTCGACGGGAGCTTGGAATAGAGTCAGACGGAAAAGATAAACTGATAGAAAAGTTCAAGGAAAAGGCTGGACAACTGGCCATGCCCGAGGCAGTGAAGAAGGTTTTTGAGGAAGAGCTGAACAAGCTGGCACATCTTGAAACAGCAGCCTCGGAGTTCAATGTCACACGAAATTACCTTGACTGGCTCACGCAGATTCCCTGGGGCAAGAAGAGCCCCGAAAATTTCGGAATCAAGAACGCAATGAAAGTTTTGGACGAAGATCATTATGGATTGAAAGATGTGAAAGACCGGATTTTGGAATTTATTGCGGTTGGGAAGCTTCGGGGAACTGTTGAAGGGAAAATCCTCTGTTTCGTTGGTCCTCCCGGTGTTGGGAAAACGAGCATTGGGAAGTCCATTGCTCGCGCTCTGAACAGGGAGTACTATAGATTCAGTGTCGGCGGTCTAACCGACGTTGCTGAAATCAAGGGACATCGCCGAACCTACGTTGGCGCTTTGCCTGGTCGTATCATCCAAGCGCTCAAGAAATGCCAAACCGAGAATCCCCTTATACTGATCGACGAAGTTGATAAAATTGGCCGAGGTCATCAGGGCGATCCTTCCTCCGCGTTGCTCGAACTCCTTGATCCTGAACAGAACTCCTCATTCTTGGACCATTACCTAGACATCCCTGTGGATCTCTCAAAGGTCCTTTTCGTTTGCACTGCGAACATGACAGATACCATCCCTCGCCCGCTCTTGGACCGAATGGAGCTCATCGAACTCTCTGGCTACGTTGCCGATGAAAAGATGGCTATTGCGCAAAGATACCTGGCTCCGTCCGCCAAGGAGCTCTGTGGTTTGAAGAATGTCAATGTTACATTGGAGCCGGAAGCTATTGAAGAGCTTATCAAGTCCTATTGCAGAGAGAGTGGTGTACGGAACCTGAAGAAGCAGATTGAGAAGGTATACCGAAAAGCAGCGCTCAAAATAATTGAGGACATCGGTGAACCGGAGTCCACGGAGGTTTCTAGGGAAGAGAGCACAAAGGAGGAAGCGAAGGCAGCAGCTCCGGAGGCGGACAACAAGGATCAGTCAAGCTCAGAGAATAGTGCAGAGCAGAAGACGACACAGGACCCAGCACCGTTTGCATTGCAAGTGCCTGAAACCGTGCAAGTGTCCATCGGCAAAGATAATTTGAAAGATTACGTTGGACCACCGGTGTTCACATCTGACAGACTATATGATGTCACGCCTCCGGGCGTAGCGATGGGTCTGGCATGGACGAGCATGGGAGGCGCGGCACTGTACGTGGAGTCAATCCTGGAGAGCGCACTGTCTCCGACATCACAACCGGGTCTCGAACAAACCGGAAACTTGATGAACGTGATGAAAGAGTCGACTGTCATCGCATACTCCTTCGCAAAGTCACTAATCGCCAAGGAGTTCCCTGGCAACAAATTCTTTGAAAAAGCGAAGCTTCACTTGCATTGCCCTGAGGGCGCTGTTCAGAAGGACGGTATGTTCTACAACGTTGCCCAGTAATGAGACAAAGGTGCATCCACTAACGAGCGATAACAACTTAGGCCCATCGGCTGGAATTACAATGGCGACTTCCCTGCTTTCGCTGGCCCTTGACAGACCAATTGATCCGACCATCGCCATGACAGGTGAACTAACTGTGACCGGTAAGGTCCTTCGAATTGGCGGTCTGAGAGAGAAGACGGTAGCCGCTCGCCGTGCGGGTGCGAAGAAGATCATCTTCCCAGCTGACAACATGTCAGACTGGTTAGAATTGCCAGAGGTTTGCGCCCCTTTCGTATTGCATTGTTGTACGCCTTGTTCAACTGCGGAGCGTAACTGACTGGATGAATAGAACATTAAGATTGGAATCGAGGGCCACCCTGTCAGCTGGTACTCTGAAGTCTTCGATCTTGTATTCAACGACTTGGATAGAGAGGCCGCAAATGGTCTTTGGAAGGCCCAGCTTATGGCTCCAAAGTCCGAAACCGCCCAAGAAGAGGGCAAGTGAAGCATCGGTCATCCGAAACAACCTTGATTTTTATATCTCCGTGACGACTCACTTAATATGTGTTGCACTTTGATGACTTTATTTTTCTGTTTTCTTCGTTTTCTATCCGATTTCTTTGTGAGCTGATCTTTCTTCACAAAATACTTGCTGGCATATATATATCCGCTGTACAGCTGGACATCCCCCTTGCATGTGTTCGGAGTTTGGCCTTCTGTATGTGCACCATTTGCTCGACATGTCCCCCCTTAGTTTCCTTCAGCACTTCGTTTTATTTTTCTGCTGAGGCGTTTGTTAGAATCCACTGTGGGTCTTATCAGAAGGTTAGATTTCTCGTGTTGTTGCCTCCAGAGGATCCGTTGTATCTATATTGACCTGCTTATATTTGCGCACTGGTGGAGAAAGTGACATGGAATGAAGAAATGAAAACTCCGCTCTGGATTGGTCTATTATTGCGAGCATGCAAGATGTCAATTTCCCATCAGCGTTCGAATATTGGCTGTGTATGACAGGGTGGTATTGAGGAGCATCCTGATTCGGACAGAAAGGTTAGTAGAGGGGACAATCTACGGATCTTGTCCGTGCTAGTTGTTTCCCTCACGCCAATTGAATGCCAGCGTCCTCTCCGACTGCTGTTGAAGAGAAAATAAACAATTTTTTTTAAAAAAAAAAAATCTTGCCTCATTTCCATATCTTCTTCCGTCGTCGTCCCTGAGGACGATCGCTTACCTGTGGTTTCTACGGGCAACAAGCCACGATAGAGAAGGTCAACTAGCACTTCTTTGAAAGACCTGGGTGGATTCCGAGTTCATGGAGAGGGAGGCATATTTTGGTCATGTCCGTTTCGAGTGCTTTGCTTGCCTGGCATACAGCCTGCCGTAGCATCGGGTACTTTCATGTATTCCGTATGGCTTACACGGAAGAGCCGATAATCTTCCCAATGCAGTCTGACAACCGACGATGGGATGGGGCTACCAGTTAGAGATGTGGATGCCTACAGACTGTCGGAGCGCTAAGGGAGGCAGAAAAGTCCACCGTTTTCGATCGTGCGTTCGTTCGCTCGTTCGCTCGCTTGCCCACGGTCTTTCTGCCTGGAGGATGGGATGAAGTCATCACATGTACTGTGTGTCCGACGACTTGGACAGTGTGGGAACTTCCACACAGCTCAGCAGCGGGTTTCGGGCGCGATAGGCAGTGTCGAGATGTGGTGCTGGATGACGGAGCCATGGGGGGCCAATCATCGGGTGCTACATGGCTGCCCATCAAAGGGGGGGGAGGCAAAGTTTTGAAGTGTTCACTAATGTCTCTCTTGATCTGTCGCTGAAAGCCTGATGATTCCTGAACTCCTGGATTTTTTTTTTGTGAACTTGGCGCTTTTGGCGCCTTGCCACTCCGATGCATGGTGGTTTCGTGGGACTGTGAGGCTAAAGTCCTTCAACAGTGCTCCAGTACAGTGAGTTAAGGTACTTCGCCAGCCTATAAACGCATACATAGATAGGAAGCAAGCGTTCCGATTGTTTTGAGCTATCACGTTGGCAACCAACGCTATCAAGGCACGAAAATAGTCGAGCATGATTCTTATGGCCACTGACTTGATATCACGAGTTTAAGCAACTCACCAGCACGTTGCTAGGAGGGACCAACGCATCACGAAGAGGTGGTGTGGGCAAGGGTCTGGTGTTTACGAAACTCGAAGGTCAGCCATCAAACGGACCAGATGAATTTTTCTCTTTCTCTCACTTTCTCTCTCTCTCTCTCTCTCAGTACAGTACAGTACTATTCATTCCGGGTCAATCTCCTGAAGGGTCTTGACAGGAAGTCTTGTCGAGAGATAGGATTGAGATTGTCGGAAGCCAGAAATGCTGCAAAGTTACGATGAAACAACAAGTATGTTGAGTCTCATATTCAGCCCTAAGCTCCTTCCGCCCGAAGTCTGGGAGTCAAGTAGGGAGGAGTGAGAACGGATGTAGAAGAACCCACGTAAGAAAGCGAGGGAAGTACGTGGACCGCCAGAGAGTTCGAGTAGAAGAGGATTATCATGGAGACAAGATAGGAGTATCCTTGAGACATCCCCGATTCGTGACTTCTCAAATTTAATGGACATGACGATCAAAAATGGATGCGACAAAGATAAAATTGTCACCCGTATCCTCTGAGATTGGGCCAGAGCTGGTTTTTCCCTCAGCCTTGCTTGCTTGCTTCACTAAGCTGGGTCTTCAGGAAATTAGGAGAGTGATCCGGATTGATCACAAGGATACTGCTGTGTACCTCTCCGTACGGGCGAGGGCGTCAGCAACGATGCAAACGAGCTCTGAGCACCAGGTGACGCTGTTCACTGTCCAATAATCGCAATATATTCGAGGCCATCCGGAGCATCTCGAACGAATCACCGGCAAGCGGGGTCAAAGAGATCCATCGTTCACCCTGCAGGAGGGCCCATCTGTTTCCTCTGCGATGGGACCTGGGCTTCCCAACAGGTCGAGCGCTCGCAATGCATCCTGATGAATGGGGTTGCAATCGATATGGCCCTCCAGAGAGATTTCCTGCAAGCGTGTGCGATGGAACTACATCGTGACTTTTGCGCCCGAATACTACTACTACTATTCATTAGTAGCGAGCGCAGCCTTCAACTTTATAAGTCGTACTGTCCGACGGCAAGGAGCCTACCCGTCCCTGAGGCCACACCTATGTGCCACTAGGCCGTCTGCTTCTAGAATGCCGCTGTTTGGCGCTCAACAAGGGAGAGAGTGTGTTCACCGGTCGCTCGCTGGCGGTTCATTTTCGTTTGCGGCCATTACCCCTTGCTGCTTGATATCATAAAAACCTCCCAGGGTTGTCTTGGATGGCGCGATTGGCCCACAGGTAATTTTCCCCTTCGAAGATGCCGGATCGGCAACAATAAGGCCGTTTGCTATGAGCAAGGATTGCCCATCAAAGTTTTTTTCTTTTTTATATTGCTTCGTTCAGGAAGCTGCGGTTCGGTCCTCGTTTAGCGGGTTGACCGCGCTGAAGTGATCAGCCTCATTCTTTGCTTCTTTTCCGTCTCTCCCACAACG
>FQSS02000682.1:94356-136642 GCA_900128795.2 Malbranchea cinnamomea | reverse complement strand
AAAAAACTAAACACGCCCGCACACAGCAAAAACCAGCGGCTACGGCAACCCATTGCAAGTCCTGCCGTCGTCGACTCGAGGCTGCTGCTCAGGGTCGAAGTTCATTCACCTTTGATCTGCCTTCTTTCGTCGTTCGCAATTTTTTTTCTCCCTCTCCTGCCGCCCCTCCAATCAGCGGCTAGTTCGAAGCTGAGCTGCAGTGCTTGTGGCAGGTAGACATACATATTCACATCAAGTTGTGATATTCCCCCCCCGCGAGTTACACTAGGCAAGGGAGTCGTCATCTCGTCCTGTCTCGTCGCCTCCTTGTCCTGCGTCTGGAACTGCGCCCCATTGCTGTTGTTTCGTCGGTTGCCTGTTGGGACAGCATTGTCCTCTATCGTCCGTCCTCGCTGCACGAAAACGATTTTCCTCGACTCCTAGTGTCAGCCCCGCGAAACCTGCGAAAGTGAGGGGGCAAAAAGAAAAGCAAGACGCCTTCCTGTTGAACTGTCTCTCTCTTATGGACATTCCGGAGCCGTCACGCCGGTTGTCCAGGTCACCTGTTGCGCGGCGGTGGAGCCTGGAAAGCTCGCGTCAGGTCGTGCTGCATGGCCATCTCCGTCGCGGACTTGTCCGGCTGTTTCCCTTCGGCCTCTTCCCCTTTCACCTCCATGCCTGACCCCAAGAAAGCCACATCGGGTAAACAGAGAGTGTGGCATCGACTTTGGCTACCCAAATGGCTGCTCAGAGACGGACGTCGTTCTGCGTCCCCGTCGCGGTCCACAAGACATCGTGAATGGAACTTCCATCGTGGAAAGAATAAAGAAATTGGTGGCTCCCTCCCACAAACACCGCTCACAGAAATTGCTAGCGTGTCGCGTAGCAGTTTGTCGAGAGTACAGGTCTCTGACAACAGTGCTTATCCCGCTCCCACACAGCGGGGGAGTCGTCGAGCTGTATCTGCAGACCGCGGGACGTCTGAGGATTTCTACGGCACGAGGTCTTTAACTCGAGTTTCGACCTCACAACTATCGGCCCCTGAAGCTCAATGGGACACTAGCGGAGTCTCCCCGTCCGCACCGTGGTTTGGCAATGATTTTTTACGTCATACAGATCGCTCCGACTCCAGGACTTTCACTGAAAGCATTTCGGGCAACGACGAGGACCTCAAGTCAATAATAGAAAGGGAATTGGATAAGAAGTGGATACTAAATCTGAGTTTACGTTTCCGGAACGGCTCGGATCGCGAAAAGTTCTTTGTAACGTATCTAGAGACTCCCCATCGATGGCGACGGGTGACAGTCACCTGTGACTATGGCAGAGCCGAGCCAGGCTCCCTTGAGCAGGACCTCAGAGAGCTACCATTTCAAAGCGACAAAAATGCTCGGATCTATGGAGCTATTCGAGATTCCATTGACCAGATCCAATTCTTTGACACTGTCACCAATCTTCGACTACAAACAATTGATGGGCAGCTGCACGTTAACGTCACTGAAGATGCAAACGAGATCATACCCTACCCTCCAGTCTCTGCTGTGAGCCATCTGAACTCTCTTCTGATTCCAGAGACCCATCTTACCTTTGAAGGCCACTTCTCAGGTTTTGCCTACCAGGTAAAGTACAACGGAATGGACTATGTTAAGAAGGAGATACCTGGCCCCGAGAACGTGGATGAATTTCTCTACGAAATAAATGCTCTCTATGAGCTTTTGTTTGCCCAAAATGTGATCCAGCTCAAGGCAATTGTTGTGGATGATACATGCCAGCTGGTGAAAGGTCTGATGATCGATTTCGCTGCCAAAGGCGACTTGGCTGGTCTACTGCAAGACTACGAGGGCCAGTTGCAGTGGGAACGAAGAGAAAAGTGGGCAAAACAAATTGTACATGGTCTCGCTGAAATCCACGAGGCTGGATTTGTTCAGGGCGATCTGACCCTCTCGAACGTGGTCGTGGATGCAAACGATGATGCCAAAATCATCGATATCAACCGTCGTGGCTGCCCAATTGGTTGGGAACCGCCCGAGTTTCAACCAAAGTTGGAAAACAGGCAGAGGATTTCAATGTACATCGGCGTAAAATCCGACCTCTACCAATTGGGTATGATTCTTTGGGCCATAGCAACGGAGGTTGATCAGCCTGAAAGACAATCACGACCACTCACACTCCCTGTAGATGCCGCAGTACCGGACTACTACAGGCAAGTCGTCCAAATCTGTCTCAACCCAAGGCCTCAGCGTCGTCTTTCAGCCAAGGAGTTGCTCAGGTTGTTCCCTGAAGAACACTCGTCTCCTCCTGTGGAGTCAAGAAGCCAAGATCTGGAGCATTTCATCCTAGGATCATCCCCTAATCCACACCTGGACGGAGCTGTTCGCCTGGATCAGATACCTCGGAGCTATCTTGACCAGAGTGCTAACAATTTTCCCATTGTTAGTGCATCTCAGTACTTAGATGATCAACATGCTGACCCGCGATTCGACTTCCCACTCTTCCAGAATGATCTATCAATACACTCCCCTACGCAAGATTATCAGTCAGGAGGCGAAACGGGCACGCATTCAGTCAAGAAATTCCCAACAGACGAAGGAAATCTCATCGATGACGAAGGTAGACGAACGGAAGGCTTCACAACACCAGCTCAAGGACCAAGCCTGGATGTCGTCTCAGCTCCCAGATCTCCAGACTCACGACCGACATCAAGGGACCGCGAAATTGAGTTGGAAACACCACCTAATACATTTTCCTTTCCCTGTCCCCTTCATGATTCTAGGACGGACCCTCCATTCCCATTGAGCCAGTGCCCTGAGGATCTTACCTTCATTGGATACCACCCTTCCTGCGTTCTTAATACCCATTCACTGGACCAAAACAGAGCGCGTAGCGTTTCGCTCCCACGTTCAAATGAGATTGAGCAGTCTCGTCTAAACACCTCTAGGCGCTCGGAAACTGGTACGAGTGACGAAAGTGTGTTTGAAATGGCTGAAGAGAATCAAGAGAGTGATGCAAACTCCGTGGATCAAATGTGTCTATTGTCGTCTTCCTTACCAACCAACCCGGCCTGCACGCGCAATTCTCCGTCGGAACGGCATTCCGAAGCAGACTCTCCTCTTCAACACTCAAACGTGGAGTCGTCTCCTGAAGTGCGGAGAAGCCCACCTCCGAGACTGCGTCGAGTTACTCCGACAACAAACCTCAACGACTTATTTTCCTCACACCTTCCCATTAACCCACGACATGAAGATGGAACAATCGCCCGAGTTGCACCTTCAGCAGCTGGACTCGATTCCTCATCCGAAAATTTGCGTGCTTCAGATGGATTGTCTTCCAGTGCCCCGTTCAACGGCCACCCTGACTTACTCAGTGATCCTAAAACAAATCATACCGACTATCTATTCGAGTCCATATTGCCAATTAATCCAGCAATACCCACTACCGTGCCAGACGATCGATCTGGGCATATCTCCGATCGCGTCATCCTGTCTCATAAACCCGAATCAACGTCCATGTTGGCATTTCTCCTTAACCCCGCACTATATACTCCTAAATCGATCACAGATCATCACTTGACTTGTCCCTCTACCTTCAAAGCTGATGACCTCTTTTCATCGCAACTACCGATCAATCCTGCGATGCATACGCCACCAGAATCCCTTCCAGATAGGGAGGATAACAGACCCGAAAAGGCTTCATCCGTTTTAGAGTCCGGTATCCCTATCAACTCATCTAACCCCCCTTACGCGACGGATACCGCCGTCAAGCCCATCTTTTACGATGGCTTGCCTCATGGATGTGCGAATGATCAATCGTCTCATCAGGGGAAGTGCAGTCTCTGAATCTCTTTGATTCAATGCTTTCCATCAACCCAGCATCCACCCAAAACTCCATAGATCCACATGAAGGTGGAGGGTCCTCCTGATTCATTCACGTTTCTTTCCCCTTTACGATTGATTCTCTTGGATTTGCCCCTTCTACAAAGTGTATTTTCACGATTTTACGATTCTCTTGCGATGGTTTTCCTCCTCCATTTTTACTTTTCATCTACGACTTGCACATGACCACCTACCATTCTTAATTGTATATCTGAGAGGCTTTCACTCTATTTCCTTTGTCTTGGGCTTCTTATGCTCCTTTGATTTCTGTTCTGAGCGTTCTGGTGGTACTTTTGGCGGCCATGGATTGTGTTTATTTTTTGGATTCACGACAGCGACTGGATATTGAAAATGGGCCAAGTGGTATTTAATTGGAATTAGTTACGCTTCTGATTGGTGAGAATCTGTTCATTAGCACTCGCCATTTTTGTTTTTTAGAATTATGATAATCGCTGTGCTATGGATGCTGGGTCGATTAGGTCGACTATATATGTCCCTTTCGTTGGCTGCACGCTGCTGATGGTAGGAATTTGTCTCTTGAATTCGTCATCGTTTGGAGTTGCGTTTGCTGGAGTGGACACTCCAGGTTCATGGCATGGCATGGATATTTCTCTTTTGAAAGTCAGTTTTTTTTTCTTTATTTTCGAGATGGAGTGGGCATTTGGTTCTATATAGATTTTTTTTTGGCGTCGTTGAGAAGTCTGATTCCTCCGAATGCGGGCCTTTTTCCTTCACAAAAAATTATACCATGTTCTCAAAGGAGAAAATTGACGACATCATTCTTATCTAAGATTTCCTGATTAGAATAAACTGAAAATTGGGTATCCAAAACAAACATCCGCATGCTCACATTTCCGGTCCATTCTGTGTGCTATGATATGCATCATGCCACGCCGACATTGACGCAATGCGCATAAAAAAGAAAAGCCTTCAAGATGCCATCTGTCATGATGACATTTCATTTGGTGACCCTTGAGGTTTGGAATTGGGCGTAATCGTCTCTCATGACTCTCACTCATATGATCAAAAGATAGAAATTGCTTGTTGCGCTTTTCTTCGTCCACGTCTTTGCCTTTTGTTGAGACTTGCAGGAGAGAGATTAAATCATGTTAAAACGAAAAAAAAAAAAAGGGACAGACGGACAGACTGGGGGTATAGGAATAAGCTCAATGGAACAAAGGAAATAAACAATGTGGTGCAACGAAAGTTCAGGAAAAGAATAAATAGTTGCAAAAGGACACAAAAGGATACAGGCTAGATATGTTTACACCCATTTATCCGGGGTATCTGAAGGTAAAAAAAATGCCCGTATGGCCAAGGTTCAAGAGAACAAAGGGACGTTATTAAAAATATTGTACATGTGTGAAGGAAGGGAAGCAGAGTGAGAGAAGTTTATAATTCCTTCTCCGCTTCATCTGCGTTCTGGCTTCCTTCTGCAGTGTCTTCTTCCCCGTTTTCTGGGGATGCTGCTTTTTTTGTAGCAGGCTGAGGTTCCGGATCATCAGCAACGGGTTTCTGCTGAGGTTCATGCTTCTGCTCGTGACAATTCTCGTCATCTTCCGCTTTGATTTGTTTCTGTTCGTTGCTGGGGTCCTTGGGTTCGGTTGGGACGCCCTTATCTTCGTCGGGATGAGAAGAGATGACGACCACCGACTCAGGATGTCGTTCTGAAGTACCAGGGAATCCAACATCTTCTGATGTATCCTGCGACTTTTCCTTTTCATATGTAACGGACGGGAAGTTGGATGGGGTATTGTCCAGATCAACTCGGGCCTTATCATCCATCGACGCTTTTGTAGATTCACTTTCGGCTAGCGAAATCTCCATGTCCTTGTTTGTGGGCGACTCAGTCAACTGCATAGAGCCTATGCCCAAGCTAATTTCGTCATAGGATATATCTTTGCTGTTGTCTTCATCATCCTCTGCGGCTTCGGTTATGGTGGTAACACTGCCCGGTCTGGATGGTGAATACCTATGTCTCCTCGTAGTTGATGCAGCATTCAACGACATGGGATCTACTTCTTCCTTCGTTAAAATAGTAGTGTCATCCTTGCGTAGGATCATTACCTCTCGAGGTTCCCCCTGTTTCTTATCTGCTTGTACCTTTGCCGGCGCGTCTTCTCCTTCAGCCTCGGAAGGTACAGTGTAGTTATCCTCTGGGATTAGATTGTAGATGTCGCACACTGTTTTGAAAAAGACATACAGCCCATCAGTCCCTTCAACTTGCCAAAATACCTCCCGATGTTGAAACCACGCATGCGCGAATATCCGATACACGCGACGGAATATATTGGTCAGATGTTTCATGCTTGTTTGAGGACCTCCACTTGCATCTGAGCCAAGTGTCAGCCGGCTTGGGAAGTACTTCGGAGAAGTAAGAATATTCGTTGCCCAGTCAAGAGTGTGGCAACAATAGTCTATGGCGCAACATGCTTTGGGGGGATCGTGTACAGCGCAGAGGTATTGCCATTCGGAGGCACGCATTTCTGGACACGTCTTTGCTGAGCACGGTGGGTTTTCGGCAAAGAATGCGACGATTAAGCTGTTCGCTTTCATCGTGAGAAAACGGCATAGTTCGTAGAGCCACAGAGACCGTTCAACCCCTTCTGGCGGTTCTGCGAGCTTCGTAGCAACTTTACGGGTTATAGGTGCGATGGTTAAAGATCCAGGCGGTCGTGTATAGTTATGGTAGAGAGCTTTGAGGTGTTCTTGTAACTGAAAGGGAGAGTCAAGCTACACCATGAATAGTATGCTATTAGCGAATTGACAAAATTGCACCTTATAGATTGTTCTCAAGGGTGACACACCTGGGATAAAGGGACCAACGGAGGTCCAAAAGCCATATCCGCAGCTTTTGTTCCCGGACGAATTCTCCGTGTCGAAGAATCATCATGCGGCCCTAGGAACTCTTCTGAAGACGGCGATGACCCATCGCTAATGGTGGGCGACTGCGGCCCAATTTGGACTTCAGTGAGAGGTGGAGGACTGGGTAATCGGGGGGAGGTTGAGGGAGAACCTCCAGTAGCAGCCATGGAGCTTCGACGCAACCGAAAAATACCGATATATAGAGAGAAAAGGAGGGAGGGAGAAGTGTAAACAGCAGGAGGAGGAGGAGGAGGAGGAGATAGCAGCTTTAGCTATATCCATCTGGAAAACAGCAGTTGGGCAGTTGGGTGCGGAAAATAGTTTAGCCGTGGCACACCATTCGCCTAATGCTATTATTAAGTTAGGACATCGCGATGACTTCATGCTTGATGAATCTTGAAGTGAAAGCTTCCTTGTTTGTTTAGTGTGGTTTGCAGAGATAAACCCTTCAAAAAATGGACATCATTGATAGCGATGACGATGTCCCTCCGCAGTTGGTAGATATTTCGGAACCAACACGAGCGGCTGAAAGGCCAAAATCCTCCAGCGACCAGAATCTGCCGCGGGTCCCGATCACAATTGTGACAGGTACTACTACTAGCATTGGATAGTCAAATTCGCTGAGAGAAGATTTGGGTGATATACTAGTAGTAATATGCAGGTCGGCTGACTTCCTCCCTCAGGATATCTCGGGGCTGGAAAGACAACGTTATTGAACTATATTTTGAATGAAAAACATGGAAAGAAAATTGCAGTTATTCTCAATGGCGAGTAGAGACCTAATTGATCGGGTGAATCCTTTATTCACTGTGAATTCTGACAGATTAGTTACAGAATTCGGTGACTGTATGTCATCTGCTGAACCGCTGCCTGCTGGCATCCTGCATGCTGATCATTGTTGACAAATTTAGCTGCCGATGTTGAGAAATCGTTGACAGTGAGCCAGGATGGTCAGCAGGTCCAAGAATGGCTCGAACTTGCAAACGGCTGCATATGCTGCTCTGTGAGGTTTGTTTCCAGCCCACCTCTTCTCGCTTGTCTCTTTTCCCGGATCCTGACACTTGTCCACAGGGACTCGGGCGTTACAGCAATTGAATCTCTCATGGAGAGGCGAGGGACGTTCGACTATATTCTCCTGGAAACAACTGGCCTCGCAGACCCGGGGAACATCGCACCCTTATTCTGGGTCGACGACGGTTTGGGTAGTTCAATTTATCTTGACGGGATCGTCACGCTTGTTGATGCGAAGAATATACTTCGACTCCTTGAGGAACCAGCACCTGAAGAGGTACAAGATTCGCGCGGCGACTCTATTTTGACAACAGCGCATCTTCAGATATCCCATGCGGATGTTATATTGTTGAATAAGAGCGACCTAGTGACTCCCGCTGAGCTAAAGATTGTGACGCAGCGCATCACGTCAATAAATAGCATTGCCAGTATCCATGTCACTGAACACAGCAGGATTTCGCGAATCGAAGGGACCGTGCTTGATTTACATGCCTATGACAAGCTGACGACGGTTGACTTCCATGAAAAGGGCAGGAGCAAACTTGATCCGGTAAGTTGAAGCCGCATAAGAATACTTGACGAATAGCGGATTGAACTGACTTGTATAGCTTATCTCGACTCTCTCGTTTACATTCCCCGACATATCAGAGGAGAAAGTGCCCCAACTCGACGCTTGGTTGCGCTCAGTGTTATGGGACCATCAGCTCCCATCCAGCAACGGCCTAAACCCGGATTTCGAAATTCACCGACTAAAAGGAATTATCCGCCTAACAAACTCCGAAATCAAGATCATCCAAGGTGTGCGGGAAGTATTTGAAATAACGGAATCCGAACGCAGAACGCTGCCTGCAGATGTTCCTGCATCCAAAATTGTTTTAATTGGACGTGGTCTAGGAAAGGATAGCTCGCCATGGCAGGAGAGTTTCTTGGCTGCCTTGGGGGAATGACTGAGGCAGCTGCGTTGAGATGATACAAAATACTCGTGGCTTCTCATCCGGGCAGCCTCAAACATCTTGTACCACTATGGAGTGTATTTTCTCGCACATTGCCTATACCCACCATTTATGCGATGCGCGAGGAGTAAGGAACTTCATTTGAAGCTAAACGGTTGTCGAAGAGGCACCCGCCCCAGCGCGAAGAGGCAGCTTCCGATTCCCTCATTTGGACCGTATTAGAAGGCCATTAACGCCAATAGAAGTTTCACATTACATTTGCAGAATATCAGAACCGCCTGTTCTGCCTGCTAACCAATGGAGAACTGTCCAACGTAAAGTCTCCGATTTGGTGGTCATCTTCTTCGTATGCGCCTTCCGCATCTGGAAAAAGAGGGATATGAACGGGTGGTGTGTTAACAGGACTCATAGCAACTTTCGGCCTGCTCTTAAACACACTAGTATAATCAGCGTCCTCACTAAAGAGATCTTCCCGCGGGGTGACAGCCCCAGATCTCTGGTCCTGCTCGTCTTTCCGAGGGGTATCCCATGGATTGATGGGGAACGTTTGAGATTGCCGTGGTGGCTTCGTAAGAGAGTGTCGCGGCTTTGAGGTGGTGGTTTCTGAGAGGCGGGAGATAGATAGTCTGGTACGTTCCGTCAATGTGGAGGCACGTCTGGATTCAACTGGCCCGGAAGGATCAGATGTTGGGTTGGCGGGGTGACTTTCATCTGCAGCTTCAATATTTTGTTCGATGCCCGGATGAACTATGACCGATGGGGTATTGGAATGGTTGATGGAGGTTATCCTAGAGGGAAGGTCAATAGACTCCTGATCTTGCGGAGATTCTAAGCCATTATTAGGTGGGACGAGGTAAGGTGATGAGGTCCGAGAGGTAATTGAAGGTCGAGAGCGGGCAGATGCTGCATTTGGCGTCATACCGTCTCCCTTTCCCGACGTTTCTTCCTCATGACCAACGTCAACCTGTAGCGTCGGAGCCACAAGTGACGTTGACTTTAGTATTGGCACGGCATATCCATGAATGTTACCCAGAGCGTTTTCCATATCAGCTATAAGCGTTGCATATTCCTGCTTTTGCACCGTCGCCACTTGGACATCTGGCTTTCTATTTATGACGGAAAGCTCCTGGTGCTGTCGAAACAGTAACGGTGTGGTAGTTTTGAGAGGATTTCTGGTGCTTTCATGCTTCTTTTCTGATGCTAAAGACTTGCTGAACTCTTTCCACCTCTGGAGCCTAGACTGCTGCTGTGCAATTCGGTTCTGCAGGTCTGCTAGGAGATCAACTGAGCCGACAGCAGGTACATCTGTCACAGTCCCTCCTCGCTTGACAATTGACCACGCATGCGGAAATTCCATTTCTAGGAAGGGATTGGTGTTAGCACTGCTTCCACCTTCCAACAGGACATCAGCCCAACTGGCACTACCGGACCACCAATTGGTAATGTCCTGACGGATTTGTTCAAAAGTGTGTAACTCCTCTCTGCTAGGTTGAGCAGCATCCTTGGCTTTACTGGAAATGTCCGCCAAAGTATCACGAAACAGATTTTCATAACCCTCATAAGAATCACCCAGTTGTTTCCTCTCCTCTATCAATCCGGCGAGCGAGGAACGATGAGCTAGGATCAATGGAACCAACGCCTCTTGATCTGGAGTGGATGGGCGGCTGCTCAAGGATATTCTGATAGCCGGGTTGTCAAAAGTCTGCTTTTCAGACGAAAGTACTCGCCGCAGTACCGCCGTGGAGAATGCAGCAAGCAGCTCTTCGAATTTCTCCCCTTTGCATTCGTCCAGCATAGTTTTCCGAAGAATCGCTTCTCGTCCCAGATCGCCATTTTTCTTCAAATCGGACAGGGCTCGAAAGAGGGCCGCGCGAAGGTTGACGGATTGCAAGGGCTCAAGGGGCGGGAAAAACGGACGGAGTTTCTGCTCGAGAGAAGGGTCACCATTGCCGTCCTGTCATTGATGGAGTAAAGAGAAACTCGACAATTCATCCCAAGGATCATACATTGTTGGTCTCGACTGGATCCCAAATGTGAAATAGGTGGTATAGAGACCACTCAACGGCATGAATGCGACGCCGTGAATTTGCTTGCGAGGGAGACAATGTCTCCACCGTTATATCAGGCCAGTCCTGGTGCTTGTCCAGGCCCAGAAGTTTCAAGTTGCGCAGAAAGATGACAACATGGTTTGGACCCGGCCACACTGGACCTTTTGGCCGGGGAGGAGGGCGTATAGAAGACTGCATCATTACGTCTCATTGCATTTGTCATTCAGTAGGTATACAATAATAGGGGAAAGCCTCGGTTCCTGAACCAATCCCAATAACGAAACTCCAATTGTGTTCCTGTGTTGTCGCCATGGAGAGCTGAGCTCGGATAATTGTATTCCCGCACCACTGAACATTCCGCAATATGAAGCACCTACTATGTTGTAAGTAACTCAGATGCTGAAATTCCTCTCTACTCTAATCTAGAATGGTCTTTCTACTATACTGGCCTAGGGGTCATACGCATTCTCGAGCGCCCCGCGGTGCAGTCATCCATACTACCGCTATCACCTCAGCGCGATGCAGTGATCAGAGTAGAGGGAAACAGCTGCCTCTGGGCACAGGCACTTGCCCACAGGCACTTGCCCTCCCAACTATACATTAATGCCACATGGAGGAGAAACAGGAAATGATGTTTCCTTCTACTCGCTATCTTCAAGGGTGCTTTTGTGAGAAAAAGCCCGGCAGTGGAGCAAGGGAAGCAACATCAGTCTAGTCCACTCGGAGACATAATAGACAAGCTCTTTCTCACATCTACCTCCAATATAGGTACATACATACCTCAGATATGTGGCTGCATCCTGGCAGTCTATATTCATAATTCTGTTTGGACACAAACTCAGCTCTGTCACTTCCAACCAGCTTGAGAAATTCAACTACTTGGCCGTGCTGTGGTCCTCTTACACAGCACATCTGACTGTGAAACTACATGACGAGTCGCACCAGACGCTACTCGGCTCTTCCAGTCAATTTGGTCAATAAGAAACAGTTCCTGAAGCTATTCCCTCTACAGAAAGTTTTATCCGTAATACGAAATCTAAGGGAGGAGTTGTTGGATGTCTAATAAGACACTGGTAACGAGTTGGTGCGTACATCATGCTTGACACAACTGGCAAATTCGGCGGTGCCATCAACACACTACAACATGAGCAGGGAAGCATATTGATCCCCAAAGAACAGAGCTAGATTGCCTGTCCCGACTCAAAAATGCACACAAAGGAGCTAGCCTGATTCAAGTTCCCTAGATCCCTAACAGTTCTATGCACGCTGTCATCAATCAGCATTCACAACCGGTTTTCAAGGCAGGAAGGATGGTAAATCCCCCCGGGACCTTAATTTGCCTTCTTTTCTCGACTTCTCAAGACTCTTTCGCAAATTACAGGATCAACCAAGCTACCTTCAGGCCCGAATCCTCCGGTGAAGGGGAGCCCTGGAGGTACGAAGGAAGCAACTTCGGAATACCTTGGAGCCCTATGGCGACGGGGATACAACCGAGGAAAATCCATTCCATTCTGATGAGATACATTAGCGATGCGGAAGGCTGGGATGTCTCCTTCACTGAGAAGCAACCCAAGCTGCGCAGACGACAGTGGCGGCAGAAGCAAAGCAGCTGACCCAGATCCACAGACCATCCCTCTTTCCCTGAAAGAGAAGGAAAGTAGAAAGTCTCTCCAAAGGAGGTATCTCGCTTCGGGCGAAAGGGCCTGGGACTCGTTCATTCGGGCATCAATCCGGAGAACCCCAAGTTTCTTTCATGGCCCTCGCGTGGCTCTGAAAGAAAAAAAAAGGAAGTAATAACCAGATGTTTAAGAACCAATAATCTTGCAGACACCTGTTCAGGGTGTCTCTTAAGGCTTTCGTGTGCATGTTTTCTGCCCATCAGATTATCACCCTTAGCATGCCTAGGTAGTTCTGAATGTTCTTCTGAGAACGTAACAGGAAGTCTATCATTAGAAAATTCACGTTGGCTGGCTGGCAACGAGAATTGGCACTTGAGACCAATGTATTCACGTAACCCGTGAGTCCTATGATGCTCTGCCTTATGAGTCAAGAAGTTCCTTCTCCATTTCGGCAGCCAGCATCTTCGCTTCAGCCGTCATCTCCTCTTCCGTCCTCGGCTTTCTCGCTTCGTTATCCACGGCCGGGAATCCTCTCCGCTTCCGCTCCTCCTGCCGCTGTTCTTCTTCTTCCTCTTCTGCAATCTGCTTCTGTTCCTTTTCGAATAATTGTCTCGCAATATTCCCCTCCTCGCCATCCAGCATCTCATAAATGGCATCGGAGCCGCCCCTTGCGTCCAAATCCGACCTGCGGCGTGGAATTATGTGGGCATGGACATGCGGAACAGTCTGGCCTGCATCAACGCCATCCTGAATCGCGATGTTGAGGCTTGTGGCCGTGTAGACGCGCTCGACCATACGCCCCACGCGCCGCACAGTGAGAAAGAGATCACTGGTCTCGTCTGGCGTAAGGTCGGACACTCGTTGGACGGTGCGAAAAGGGGAGACTAGGACATGGCCAGGGAGGAGAGGTTTGAGGTTAACGAATGCGAAGCAATGGGTTGTGATGTAGAAGACCTGGAGAGTGTCATGGTTGTTCAGCGTTGCGTGAAGAACAAGAGTGTGTGCGGGACACGCGCAAATGATGACGTCCAGGAAAGCAATCGAGCCAAGTCGGGCCGATGTTTCGTACACTTACTTGGGATGTGACCACGAACGGCCCGAAATAAATCGGTTTCTTGGGCAGCAATGCCATTGTGGCAGAATGCCAGGTGCAGGTTATTTAATGGGGTGCCGTCATAAACCTGGAGTTTCGACAAATGACTGTTCATTTCACGTCCGAGATTCGGACGAGCCTCATCCCCGTAGCTCCGTCGAGCTCCATGACGCCATGATATCCACAAATTATTCCCATGCGGAGTCGGGTGATTGTGAACTTCCCAACAAGTATCCTCGGCACTGCAGAATGCGACGTGAATGCTATCACGGCTCAGATCACACAGGACAGAGACCCTCGTTGACATTGGAAGTTTCAATTTGAACTTATGGCAACCTTCGCGTCAGTGATACCACTAACGACTATCTGGCCTACACCGGGATACTAACAATGGGATTTGAACAGGAAATCAACCTTTCCTCATGCGGCTTACGCCACCTTTCGCCCCGCGTACCCCCCTAGCCTCTACGCAAGGGTTCTTGCCTACCACAAAGGTAGTCGGCAAATATGCGTTGACCTTGGCTGCGGCCATGGCGTGGTCGCCCGCGCCTTCTCGGGCGAATTTGACAAGGTCTACGGCGTGGACCCCTCGGCAGGAATGATAGCCCAAGCCAAAGCCCTAACGACGTCCGCCGCCGAAAAGAACGTCGAATTCGTTCAGACCTCAGCTGAGTCGCTATCATTCCTGCCGGACCAGAGCGTAGACTTGGCCGTTTCAGGCGAAGCTGCACATTACTTCGATTACCAGCGGCTTTTTCCTGAGTTATGCCGTGTGATGAAACCAGGCGGCACGCTGGCCTTCTGGGCCTATATGGATCATACGTATGTTGACCATCCCAGAGCTACGGCCATTCTTCACCATTACGCTTGTACGGACGATAAAAATCTCCTTGGCCCATACGGGCCACAACCAGGCCTGTCCAATTTGCGCCAGAGATGGCGCGCTCTCCAGCCCCCACAGGATGAATGGACTGACATTCAACGTCTTGAGTATGATCCGGGTATGAAAGGGACTAACTCAGGCGAAGGGACTAAGCTGATGGGCATGAAAGTGACGCTGGGTCAGTCCTTGGAGTATATCCGCACCTGGAGTTCATATCACGGATGGCAGGAGGCTCACCCAGACCGCAAGCGGCGTAGTGACGGCGGGGAAGGCGATGTTGTGGACATGTTGCTGGATGAGATGGTGGCTGCAGAGGAAGGCTGGCGCAACTCCCCGTCTGTCATGGACCAAGAGGTTGAAATTGAGTGGGCAAGTGCGTTGATTCTTGCCCGGAAACTATGACATTGTTTCTTTCTATTGATCCCTTCGACCCTGAACCACGAAATCGACGCATCGACAATTAATCTTCCCGACGTCGGGGCTCTCCAGCCTGAGGGCAAAGGTTTCTCGTCTGTAGATTATAGGTGTTTGTCGGTCAGGGATTTTCTTCTTTACATGGAACTTGAAGAGACCTCAAAAAGATAGGAAGTCTCTTCTTTGCCTGCAAATGGTTTGCTTTGTAGCCCCCTGCGGTAGAATATAAATAAAAGAGTCTGTGAGGCCAAGGATAACCAGTGACCCATTGTATTGACCATGATTTTTGGCACTTAAGGTATCGCAACAGAACTTGCCAGAGGCACCAGCTGGATCAACTTCCTTCCGATGTTGATATCTCTGGTGTTTGTTATAAAAAAAAACACTCACTTCTTTGAACAGACATGATCTTCTCAGAAGTATGTCTCATTCTGCAACGTGTCCTTATCTCGGTCATTTTCAAATTGGCAACATTCCATCAAGGAGAGAATTCACCAGAAGATGACGCTTATATGGATTTCTGGCCCTCTCTGACCAAGCTGGCTAGTCTCCAGCACATCTAATGTGCAGTAAGTAAAGTTGTCATTGTTTGACAATTGACTTTCTGACCATCCTGGTGTCGCTAGAGATCGGGCATGGTTTACCAAATACAAACCGTTCGACACCTATGGTTGATGTATACTCTTCAAGTTATTGGCATCGGGACCGTGGAGATTCCAACCAGGAAGTCCCCCGACTCTGTTGGAGAAGATTCTGAAGCAAATCTGCGGCTCACTAACGTGCTTCATGCTCCTGCTTCCTGGAGCAACATCATCGCGGGAAAACCACTCGTCGAGGCGTACGAAATCAATCTCATCATCGACGACAACCCGGTCACGCGCGGCTCAATCACTCTTGATGGTGAGCCCATCGCGTACTTCAATTCCAACCTTCCATATTTGTCCATTGTCTTGAAAATTGGCCTTGACCTCGGAGCTGAAAACAGAACCATCCATAACCTTTCCTCAGAGATGACCCTCTTTTGGTCCCCTAGAGAGAGGGAGCGCTGGAATGTACTTCACACCTTCCACGGCCATACACTATCAGGAGAGACCAAGGAGGTTAAACCAGATGACACACAGGGCGTTGACAGACTCTGATCAGGTATGTCTTTCAATTCGAATTTGCTAAGGTCAATCACTGACAATAGCAGGATAGAAAGCCCCTTCATGGTACTCCATGCATGCATTGATGCACAATAAAGGAGGAAGATGGGGGATTGCTCAAAAAAAGGACCACTGGAGATGAGATTCGACAATATTTCATTCATAAGGGATACTACCTGCACACAACCATAAGCAGAGAATGAGTGCATATTGCGAAAGTACATTGAGCCCTTCATGTTCTTTTGCTTCAAAATCCTAGAAGTAGTAGTAGTATTGACGTCATCGGAACTTCGTATGGGAAGAGATCATAGCATGAAGAAGCCACAATCTTGACATACGTATACCTCTCTCAATGAAATTGGACGAGTTTGAAGAGAACCTAGCTCTTCTATCTTTTCACCAGATAATGGTTCACAGGATGTTTCCTCAATGTTTCGGTTGACGTTTTACAGGAACGATGACTAATCAAGCTGGCATGGTCAGGTGATCTCTGATTCGATCCGTCCATCGGTATGAAATAGGGACAGATCTGCGAAAAAAGTGTCGCGGATCTCGCAGACGAAGATTGCAGGCAGGTACATGTTTCCCTGATACTGGGCAGGAAAATACGACTGAATTAGACTTGCTCATGCCGCCGTTTGTTCCCCGCAAAAACACAGACTCCCGCGAACATTCGGGCAAACGCGCTCTCCTGGATGCTCTTGATACGCCTCCCCAAACCGCAACGTTAGAAGAGCTGAAGGCCTACAAGTTTCCAGGATCATATAAATCTTCGGACGCCTCATCAACTGATGGCTCATTGTCAGAGCAAGAGGCAAAAAATGATACAGACTCCGATGACGACGTGAATTGGGAGGATGCAATTCCAGATTCGACTACCACCCCTGCTTCTTTGGCCACACCTGCTCCCGTCCTGAGAGACTTGGATATTACTCTTGAGAAACATCAAACTAGCACTTTTACTGACGCTCTAGGTGACAAGAAAGGACCAAGCAAAATCGAACGCCAGATCAGAATCCAGACGCACTGTATGCATGTGCAATGTCTTCTCTTCCATAACGCCATTCGGAACGCGTGGATTAACGATAAGGCCCTTCACCAGATACTGCTTGATCAATTGCCAGAAGGTATTAAGAATGAAATTCAAAGGTGGAGAATTGCGGCAGGGTTGGAGGCCCCAAAGGCTGTTGCAAAGCAGCCTGAATCCAAGAAAAGGAAAAGGGACCAGCGTGACTGGGGCGAGGAGGCAAGTCATGGCGACAGTCCCTTGCCAGATCCGAATGGGGTCGATCCAACTTTTCAGATCTTGAGAGTCCTGGCTGCTTACTGGAAGAAGAATTTCAAAATTACAGCACCAGGTTTGAGGAAACGAGGTTACCGCCCAATACATGTACTTGAAAAAGAAATAAGCGCTTTCAACAAGTTAGAAGGAGACCAGACGCAGTATGGCGAGAGGATTAGGGATGTGGCAGAGTTCCGTGAGCTTGCCAAAACCCGAAGTGGCTCCCGTGATGTCGGAGCCCAACTATTCACAGCTTTATTGAGGGCGCTCGGGATGGAAGCACGGATGGTAGCTAGTTTGCAGCCAATTGGATTTGGATGGACGAAAACCGAGGAGCATGTCCCCGAGAAGGAGAAGTCACAAGAAGAAAACCTCTCGGAAGGTTTTGAAGATAGCTCATCAGAAGAATCTACGTCTCAGTCTCCAACCAGGAAAGGGAAATCCAAAGCTGTTAAAAACAACAAGGCGAAACTCGATCAAGATCTCCCTTTTCCCATATACTGGACGGAGGTGGCCTCACCAGTCACGCACGAAATAATACCGGTTGAGACTCTCATTCTCCGCAATTCTGTTGCTTCGACGCCAGATCTTGTGGCTGCCTTTGAACCTCGGGGGGCCAAAGCCGAGAAAGCCAAACAGGTGATCGCCTATGTTGTTGCTTATTCGCCGGATGCCACAGCCAAAGATGTCACGACAAGGTATCTCAAACGTCGGACATGGCCTGGGAAGACGAAAGGCTTCCGTATACCAGTCGAAAAGATTCCGATCCCGGATGGGAGAGGTTCTACAAAGTACATCGATTATGACTGGTTCAAGGTTACGATGCGCGGCTATATGCGCCCGCAGAATAAACGAACCATTGTCGACGAGAAGGAAGACTCTCAGGGGCTGGCACCAAATCAGCCAGAAAGAAAGATCGCCAAAGAAGGCGATACGCTTCAGAGTTTAAAGGCATCTGCGGAATTCACCCTAGAGCGATTCTTGCGGCGTGATGAAGCGATCCGTCCTGGTGCAGAGCCCGTCAGGATTTTCACCTCTGGGAAGGGATCCAAGATCAAGGAGGAAAAAGTTTACAGGAAATCTGACGTGGTAAAGTGTCAGTCCGCAGAGACATGGCATAAAGAAGGGCGGCGCATCAAGGTCGGAGAGGTTCCTTTGAAACTCGTTCCTATCCGCGCCGTAACCATGAACCGGATGCGTGAAGTCGAAGAGGTTATGCGTGAGACAGGAGAGAAGCCGAAACAAGGCTTGTATGCTCGTTACCAAACGGAATATATCATTCCGCCACCAATTAAGGATGGAAAAATACCTAAAAACGAATACGGAAATATCGACTGCTTCGTGCCGTCAATGGTCCCCAAAGGGGCAGCACATATCCCGTGGCCAGGGACCGTGCGTATCTGCAAGAAACTGGGGATCGACTACGCGGAAGCCGTGACTGGATTCGAGTTCGGCAGCAAAATGGCGGTACCCATTATCCAAGGGGTGGTCGTAGCAGTTGAGAACGAGCAGCTAGTCAGAGATGCATGGCTGCAAGCCGACGCTGAAAGACGAGAAAAGGAACGATTAAAGCAAGAGAAGCTCATCCTTTCCACGTGGCGCAAATTTATCATGGGCCTGCGCATAAATGAGCGGATACAAGAAGAATACGGTGATATCGAGGATCGGGAATCGCATAATCCCTTTTCGCGAAAAGAATATAGATCACAGACAAGGATCCCTGACCCAAATGACCATGACGATGTTCATGAAGAAGGTGGAGGGTTTTTGGTCCCAGGTGAAGACGACGGGGATGAAGGTGGCTTTGTCGTCGAAGGCCATCAACGCCAACGTCAGTTGCGCAACGAAGACCGCACGATGCTTGACGACGATGCGTCCTCTGAATTAAGTGAAGCGCCATCAGATTTGTCCAGTCCACCCTCTTGACATTAGGGCTGGCTTTTGGCGAAATTCTCAGCTTGATGTCAGAGTTTTCTGGAGAAAACACATTGCTGATAGAATTATTAGAGACTTGATAATTCCTATGTATTAATATATGATGAGCGATGTAGAAAATCAAATTGGCACAAGAACCGCGAGCCCCCTGGGGGAGTCTACTGAGAAAAACGAACCTCGGTGATCGGTCTGCGTGGGGCATTCCGTGATAATGACGACAGAGCATTAGCCTTTTCCCTCCGCGGGGTTCAACCAGAAACTCGAAAAGACTGATTAATCAATCTTCTAACATTCCGCGGACACCCTCCCTGCCATTAAGCAAACGCATTGCTCTGCGAACGACAGACATGGAAGCGGCAGTGAAGCGATTCTTCTCTTCTCCACGCTTTGCCGTGGCCGGCGCGAGCACCGATCCCACCAAGTTCGGTTACAAAAGTATGTACGAAGCAGTCGCTTTTTTTTTTATCGCTCTTCCCCTATGAAGGCTCTGGAGTGTGCCTTGGATTTTCCTTTTCCCTCTCTAGAAACGAATGGCTAAGAAGTCTTCTACGATGCTTACAGTCCTGGCTTGGTACCACCAGCACTCTCTTCCCGTTACGCCCCTCAACCCCAAGTCTCCTGAAATCAAACTCCCCTCGAAGAGTTATCCGACGGTGCAATCGGCGTCCTCACTTCCCGCCCCGACCGAGACGTCTTTGTCCATCGTCACCCCGCCAAAGGTTACTCTCCAAGTCCTCCGTGAAGCTAAGGAGGTTGGTATCCCCGCAGTGTGGCTTCAGCCGGGCACCTACGACGACGAGGTGATCCAATTTGCGAAGAACAACTTCGAGGCTGCAGTGGGTGGCCAAGGGGGTGCTGGGAGCGAGGGGTGGTGTGTGTTGGTCGATGGAGAGGACGGGTTGCAATCTGCGGGTGTGAAGTGGACGGTGCAGAAACTCTGATGTGAACACGGTGCGGATGCGAGGCGATGTCCTTTGATGCCATACCAGATTAAACAAATGTCCTGTCAGTGGCTGCAACCGTCTGTGTGTTTTGTTGTCTACAACCAAGAACTTGAATCGTATCCGTTTCCTGTTAAACCCAGATCTCGGTGACTCGGCTTCCTTGGTTAGTCTTCAATCTCTTCGTGTTCCCATGACCATATCTTTTAGAGACAGTGTATGTGGATGGGAGACAGGGGTGCGGAGTAATATATAGCTTTGAACAACAGGCTTGGTAAAACCTGGAGTGAAGAATCCGAGACGAACGACAGGATTTGCTCTGGAATCTCGAGGCATTTTTATTGGAATCCAGCCGCTCGCATTGACTTGGGTACCGACTACGTAGGTAGTGTTTCAGATGTTCCTGAGGCAGCAACTTCTCTTCGCCTTGTTCAAATTGTTGATCCTCGTGGTATCAATTATCGCTGCTTCAAGTCACTTAGAGAGGGAAGCAGCCCAAGACCGTTAGTGTCACTTAGCGCTCCCCGCAAACCATCACCCGGCCTCACCTTCACCAACCACCTCAACAAAAAAAAAAAAACATTCACGAGCATGAGCATGCCAGACAGTTCATGCTGTTGAGTTAAAGCTGCCCGGGGGATCTCTGTATCTATCCGCTCACTATCCCAGTCTTTTGACCTTCTCGTCCTGCATCATCAACTCGATCTCACCACAGCCCACCTGGATCTCGAGCCCAACCTTCCTCCAGGGATTTCACCGCCTGTCATGAATTTCTCTGAATCGCCCCGGGCAATGAACTTCTACCTGGACAGTCCTGTGGCTCCAAAGCTTGACCTTTCCGGGGCTCGATCGCACTTCTACCGTCCTCCCAAGACTCCCTCCGCCGCATCCTCCCTTTCCCGCTCTGTGGCTCACTCCCCCAGCTGGAACCAGGGCAGTCGCAAGCGTGCAAGATATAATTACGACGAGTACGACAGCGGCTACGGTGACAATGTGGATTATTTCGACGATTGTGCTGGCGGATTGGACGACAAGCAGTCCATTTGTCGTTCAGGTTTCGCCAGTCCTGCGCCCCTGGTCAACACCCAATACCGGTTAGCTGGGGGGATAGAAACGCCCCACGCAACATCCGGCCTTGCGACATTTAGTAGATATGACGACCTGAACAGCATTGGAAATGGTCCCGAAGTGGATTACAGACCGAGTCGGTACAATCAATCCGGACACTCCGACGCTACTGGGACACGTGAAGGAAACCCGAAGAAGCGAGGCCGAAGACCATCAACATCCGAGTCTGATATTCCTTTCAGTGAGAAGCAGAGTTCTTCGACACCGTCGAGTAAGAGCTGGGGACAAACTGTTCTGAATCTAGTCAACAAGGTTTGGGATTTCTGTTGGTCAGGTCCGTTCCGGGGATTCTACGCTGGCGGGGGCAAAGGCTATGATATCAACCCGGGAACGACTACCGCATCACAGAGCGCAGAAAATTCTCAGTGCCTTGATCGCAACGGTGGGATCAATGAGAAGGACACTTTAAGCGTTTCGACCCAACCTTTTGTCAACCCTCAAGAGAAAGACGGCTTACGCAGTGACTGGGTGCTGGTTAAAAACGATAGTCCTGCTGTTTGTAACAACACACCTTCCCATTTTGCACGGAGGCCTCCACGACGAAGTAGCATTGTTCACGTCGCATCTCGTCGGACCGCTGCTCGACCTATTGTCTCGAAACGAGCTGGCCTAGTGACAGCTGCACGGCAGTCGTCGTCATACCGTCACCAATACTCTTCATCTCTCGGGTCAAACAAAGCCGATAGTCCTATTGCCCTTGAAGCGCAGCGTTTTGCGGCGAAGCTTCGAAAGCAAGAGCGCGAAGAGGATGCTAGCATTCGCAGATTGAATCAGCAGCTCAAAGCCATGATTCGTGAGGGGAAAGAAGCTTTGGGCACACGCGTCGAGATAGACGATCTTGACCTGGAAGACTCCGACTGACTGACCTGGTGACCTAGCAACTTTCGGTTCTCGGCTTCTCTGCCGTTTCAAAGCGCTTTTATATGACGAAACGGCTGCTTATGACTGGGACGTTTCTTTTTCCGGTTTTCTGCTTTCCTAGCACTAGCCGCGCATTTTATTTTTGAGCATGTGTTTCCCCAACGCTTCTTCAGATAAATCGAAGAGAAGAAGCCTATGTTTCGTGTCTCAGTAACTTAATTTTCTCACTTCCGTTGGGAGCTTGGTCTGAACTCTCATCTCCTCGACCCTTACACCACCTCTGTGCTCACTTCTCATTCTAGCTGATATTGTATCCTACTCATCCAGCAACTGGCCCTTGTTTTCTCATCATTGTTGCCATTCTTTGTATTGATACCCAATCATTGCACTCAGATTCATCCTATCCTTTGATCCGACCAGCTATACGTGCTCTGCCGTTTCGACGCTACCATTCAGCGGACTGCTTGAAATGAGTCCATTAAAGGTGAAGATCAGTTCTTAGTTCTGGCATATCTGCGAACACTGTTCCACGTACTTCGAGGTTGTCTTCCCAGCTGAATATATCCTGACTTTATTCCTCCATCCGGCTGTTGTGATATTATCGGACTAGTGCTCGTCGCAGAATCAAAGATGATTATTCATTTCATTTGCATACACTGTATGGGCAAGCATAACGACCCGCTCTTGACAGGCCTTCATCTTGGGAATTGAGAAATTCCCCGGAGTACCTGGGATTCACAGCACTGAAGCCTTCTTAAAGGTGCTGCTGAAATCGAGTAAATGCACGAATATCATTATAGCTGTCTTTTTTTTTTCTGTCTGACAATTAGAGAGATATTGAGAAGCTTCCCAACATCAAATGACATGACTACCTACGCCTCGGGATCAGGAGTTCAAGTTTGGAGAAATACTCGTAATATCTCCAGGAGTAATTGAACTGGAGGTCACAGGGCCAAGAATATATATATATATAAAGGGAGAGTGAAAAGCATCGGGACTTCATTGTAAATAATAATAGATAACATAGATAACCAACCCGCCAGGGTTCTTCTGAATTGCGTCTCTTCCCACACGATGCGCTCTCAGCATTCACGCATTAACGCGTGAAAATCAACACATAAGTTCCCGCATCCGCAATTATCGACAGATGTACGTAATGTAGCACTAATCAAGAGCCAGTCACTTACGCGCTCTCTCTCAATAACCGTAGTAATTGATGATCTCGTCCCCTCTAGTCTCTCTCAACCTCTTATTCTCGCGAATCAGGAGGTACCGCATCCACCAGGCGCAGATGATGGCTCCAAGCGCGAAGCCGGCAGAGCACCCAAACCCAATGCCGTACCTTGGTTCATCGTATTTCGGCCACACGTAGGCGCCGTAGATGTATCCGATTTGTCCACCTACGTTGGTCATTGCTAGGACAACCTGGAGATTCGGGGCAAGAAGGCATATCGCCCGTTAATAATTATTCCCGCACTCGCCTTGATCTAAAACTGGACGGAAAGAAAGGGAGGCTATTCGGCCAGTGCCTGGCACTTACAGCTCTTTTTTCTCGCGTCTGCGAGAGCGTCGATGATGCCCATCCAATTATGACTGAATTGACCGAGTACGCACCCACGGGGAAGATGAAGCAGGCAATGTATCGTCCTGCTGTGTTGAGAGTGGATGCCGCGATGACGAAGCCCACGATGGCAGTTGTCAGACCAGCTGTAATGTGCCATGTTCGCTCGTGGAATCGACCTGAGCTCCATCCGACCAAGATGCCGGCTGCTCCGGCAAAGATGAAAGGCGGGCAGGTTAGGACGAGAGTGATGGTCGTGTTGAAACCGAGCGTGTCGACGACTCTATAGAGTGGACGAGGTGAGTAAGGTGACGGGGTATATGTTTTACATACATACAGTAGTAGTACTAGGAGTATTAGGGACGCACGTTGGGAAGAAGCTATTGAAGCAGCATGCAGATAAATGGAAATTCTGCATCAGACAGAAGATCCATGTCCGTTTGTCCCAGACGGCTTGCTTAAAGCCTTCTATCATAGATGCCCGTTCGGGATCGCCCATTTTGTCTCTTTCAACCCGAGCATGAGCAAGCTCACGCTCTTCGGGCTTGAGCCAGCGTGTTGTGCTGGGGGTGTCTGGTAAGAGCCAGAAGCCTGCAAATGCAACGAATGCAGTCACTGAGCCTTCTATAATGAAAAGCCTATTAACAGAACTATCAGCAAGCAGTGCATTATCAGCAAGGTGTATCATGCGGCCGGAACATAGTACCATCTCCATCCAGTTATCCCTCGAGCACCATCCAATCCATGGAAGACGCCAGCAGCAATGAGGCCAGCGAAGCCAGTGGCTAAAATCTGGGCAAGGTAGAGTATAGCAATGCGCGTAGCAACTTCTACAGAGGGAAGCGATCGTTAGCGGACTCCCGAACAGTGTCAGATGGAGTGAGGGATGCGGACGCGCGTGATGCTCACCCTTGCGAGTGTAGAAGATTGATAGAAGGTAGGTGGCCCCGGGATAGAACTAAAGACACAAGGATTGAGTCAACGGACTAGGTCATAACGGCGCACGTCGAGATTAAGGCATTGACTTACTGGAGCCTCCGTGATGCCCAGTAGAAAGCGACAGACAACCATTCCTTGGTAATTTTTAACCAAAGCGGTGCACGCTGAAGCATAAGCCATTAGAATCGCTCTTAACACTCATCAAGTTCAAAGACGAGACCAAGAATGCGGAGATTGCAAACCGGATACAGCTGACCAGACAACCATCCACGAGCTCATATAAATGCTTGGGGCGATGCGTGTGATGAGCATGTTGCTGGGGACCTGGGTCAAGACGTAACCGACAAAAAGGATGGAGATTGCTGTATTGAACTGAGAGCCATGCATGCCCAGATCATCTTCCAATCCATTGAGGCGGGCTTGGGCTAGGGTGTTTCTGTCGATGTAATTGAGGAAGTACATCACGAACAACGTTGGCTGCCAGAGACCCCTTAGCATTTCCAGAAAATTACTACGATCTCAGTAGAATAACCCACCATAATCCGCAAGTCCAATTTGCGGACAAGTCTGATCTCCCTGGGATCTGTCTTCGCAACAGCACCGGCATAGTCGCGTTGTTGTACTATCAACTTTTCATCCAAGACGTCGTTGCCCCTCGACTTTTCAGTGGAAGTTCTCGCGATGTCTGCGGTGTTCGTTACAGCATCCTCTGCTTGAGGAGACTCCTTAAAAGCAGCCATTGCAATCCGTTTACCCTGCCGTCTCCTGTGATAGACTAGTAGTAATTGCCCGCTATATGTGATCGGGGAACTGGTGGACCATAGAGAATAGTATAGAAAAAAAGTAAACCGTCGAGCTCTGTGCTCAGGAGCTGCCAGAGCCCGGGGGAGGAGAGATCAAGGGAGCTCACGAAGCTCCATGAAATGAGGGGAGCATGACACTGGTCGAAACTCGAAGGATGGGCGTATGATCAGCCATGTTTGCCCTGAATTTCATGGTATTGGGGTGACAGACGACAAAAGCCTGTCTTTTCCATGGCGTTGCAAGGATGATTGGTGTGCGATGGGGTACAGAAATGAAGATCGCCAACTGGCTGATGTGGTTTGTCCAGGGTTACTAAAGGTTGCGACGGTCCGCGATGGAACATCCCTCGTAGCAGAACATAGTAGTAGTATACTAATGTATATACTAACTATGGGACATGCATATGTAGTGGAAAATCCTTCCGGGATACTACTACTAGGACTGTTATCGGTAGTACAGGTATTATGCTGTACACGGTATTCATGCCATGATTCTGTTGTAGCACAAGCCATTACAAGAACTGCCACTCCGTACTACTAACGTATTTCACCACCGAGCGAGCCAGCTCTCCACTACGCGACACGTCTTCAACTTCAAGAATATGTCAACCACAAACGCGAATCAAGCTTCATATCAAGGAAGAATTCTTCTAGCCATTGAAGCACTCAAAAAAGGTCAAATCTAATATATATATTCAAGTATTCGAGCTGCAGCAAAGTTGTGCGATGTTCCTCGTTCTACTCTTACCCATCGAATCCATGGCCGTACGACACGAACAGATTCTCTGCTGAGAAATCGGAAACTGAGCTCTACAGAGGAATCAACCCGATTCTATCTATGGATGAACGAGGTCAGCCGCCCCAGGTAAATACCGTACAAGAAATAGCCAATCTCCTTCTTGCCAACTGAGATGACTCTGCCTCTCCACCCACCGTTGGCATTAACTGGGTCAATTGATTCATCAACTGCCATTCTGAGATTAAAAACCCAATTCTCCTGATCATATGACTATCAGTGAGCCAAATGTGAAGATCCCAAGGTTATTCAACAATGGTTTGAGCTTGTACACAATACCATTCAGAAGTATGGGATTGCACAGGAGGATATATACAACTTTGATGAGACTGGCTTTCAGATGGGGGTTATTGGGACAGCCAAGGTTGTTACTGGATCTGAGAGGACTCTCCGTCCAAAGCTTGTGCAGCCTGGAAATACAGAATGGGTCACTGTTGTTGAAGGGATCAATGCAACTGGCTGGTCATTGCCACCAATGATCATCCTCAAGGGGAAATGGCATCAGGCTTCTGGGTATGAGAATGAACTACCAGATGACTGGAGGATTGAAACCAGCGAGTCTGGATGGACAAATGAGAGGCTGGGATTGATCTGGCTCAAAGAGGTGTTTGATAAAGGCACTCAAGCTCGTACAATTGGCCAATATCGACTCCTGATTCTGGATCGACATGGCAGTCATCATGGACCTGAGTTTGACCAGGTCTGCATGGAGAACTTGAGAGGTGGCTCGCTTGGTGGTGTGGCTCGCTCGGTGGTGAAATACGTTACTACTACTTCTAGTCAGTGTTATTAGTAGCCGTCGTCGTAGTGCTGTGTCCGTATGTCTCCGCTGAGTTAGGCAGCTTGCAGCAAAGCTTTTCTGTGGAGGTACGGGAGCTTGAACGTCTTGGCGTTGTCTTGGCGCTGTCACGCTGTTGTCAGGATATGCGGGGTTGCCAAGACCATCCCACCCTGCCCTGGCCAAAAAGGGGAAAGGCATGTTTCGTCGGACGAGAATTGACGCGGGGCGGCAGTTTACCATTATCCGAGACAAGCAGAACGGACGCCGAAAGGGGGAGGAGAACAGCGCAAGAGCACCACCACACCATGTCCGTCTTGGCTGCTCCGTCGCCCACGTCCCTCCGTCTGCCATCATGGCTGCCATTCGCTTGCATTGCTGCTGGTGTCGTGTCCATTCCCTTTGCCTTGCACGCCCTCCAATCCCGCCGGTTGATTGCCAGCCGCGATTCAGACTCGGGGGATAGTCCTGTCACTTGTTCCTCTGGCCTCATGTCCCTTCCTTCACTCCCTTTGTTTCTTGAGGCACGCAGGCATGCCTCCTCGGATCCAGATCATGTAGCTGTTATCGACAAAACCAAGAACCAGTCGTTCACCTATCGACAACTGCTTGAAGATGCATCGCGGTTGAAGGAAACACTGCTGGTTACGGTGGTGGGTACCAAGTCAGGGGCTGATCTCGACGAGAGAAGAATCGCCTTTCTCGTTCCTTCTGGATATGACTATGCCGTGTGCCAGTGGGCAATCTGGGCTGCTGGCGGAGTCTGCGTTCCTCTGTGTATGCTCATGCACGCTTGACCAAACTACGATCCCACCGTTGATGCTGACTGCGACGGAAATGAACAGGCACCTCACACCCCGCAAAGGAGTTGCTCTACACCATCTCCGACTCAGATCCATCGCTGGTCATCATCCATCCTTCGTTTGAGCAGATGAAGGTCTCTCTTCTGGAGAAGAAGCCGGATATTCGATTTTTCGACCTGGTGCCCCACAATCAGCGAGATGATGCGCAGATTCCGCCCTTTAACGACTCCTGTCCTCTGACTAGACGTGCTCTGATGATATACACGTCGGGTACGACGTCAAATCCCAAAGGCTGTGTGACGACCCATAAGAATATTACCTTCCAGTCTCAATGCCTGATCACGGCCTGGAAATACACCTCATCAGATCACCTTATCCACGTACTACCGCTGCATCACATCCACGGTATTATCAATGGTCTGACTGCCAGCCTTCTCAGTGGAGCGACTGTTGAGATGTACCCCAAGTTTGATCCCGCCGTTGTTTGGGATCGGTGGTGTGACAAGGGTTCCTCAACAATGTTCATGGCCGTCCCAACCGTCTATTCCAGGTTGATAGACTATTTCAATGCCAACATCCGATCGACAGACCGTGAAGAAGCTGCCAAATCAGGGGCCAAGGCCCTCCGGTTGGTTGTGAGCGGTTCTGCCGCTCTTCCTACTCCGATCAAGAAAAAATTCCTGGAAATCACGGGGCAGACGCTGCTTGAGCGCTATGGGATGACCGAGATAGGGATGGGCCTGAGCTGCGGGCTGGAGGTTGAGAAAAGAATCGATGGAAGTGTTGGCTGGCCACTTCCAGGAGTCCAGGTGCGGCTCACCAATCGCGAGACCGGGGAAGTTCTTGAGGACGGAAGCGAGGAAGATGGGATGATTGAAATCAAGGGTGACAACGTGTTCCTCGAGTACTGGCGGAAACCCGAAGCAACCAAAAAGGAATTTACTCCGGACGGATGGTTCAAGACCGGAGACGTGGCGAAACGTGACAAAACCGGCGCGTACTTTATCCAGGGCCGCGCATCAGTCGACATCATCAAGTCCGGTGGATATAAGGTTTCTGCCTTGGAGGTCGAGCGGAAGATGCTGGCGCTGGAAGCCGTGCAGGAAGTTGCTGTTATCGGCTTGACTGATGAGGAATGGGGACAGCGCGTTGCCGCTGTTGTCAAACAGAAGCCGGAGGTAAGTATTTCAGAAACTCCTATGAATAAAGCGCGTCCAGCGTTCCTGACCCTGCTGCAGACGCCACCCCTCGAACTAAGCGAACTCCGGGCACAGTTAAAGGACGAAATGGCAGTCTATAAAATCCCAACTGTGCTTAAAATTGTCGACAATATTGAACGGAATGCGATGGGAAAGGTCAACAAGAAACTTGTGAGAGAGAAGTACTGGCCAGGAAGAGGTTAGATAGATACCCATGCTGGTCGAAAGTGTACATACTTGCGTGTTGTTTTTGGATAGAACAATGAGCCGGCTCATCTATCGGATTATGCTTTATGTGTATCTTTTGGTTTCTCTTGGGATTCTGGTGGAACTGGAGCGGTTATACTTTCCTATGCACGGCCGCGCTATTGTTTGCAGAGCACAAGGAGGCGGAAGGACATTAAGAGGGAGAAAAAAAAATGTAAATGGTTTATCACCTTGGAGATTTGCATTTGACTAAATGCTTGAAAACAACAGACGTGTGGGAAGTTTTTGTATACATACTCAGGAGCACAAAATACAAGTATTTCATTCCGGGCAATACCATTCAGGGAGATAAAAAATCAGTGATAGCCTTCAAACATGTCCAGGGAAAACAATGGGAATTTCAGAGAGTGGGGAGAAAAAGTTTGTTGCCTAGCAAGGGTTCAATCCCGGCTGGAAGGCCTTTTACATGAATGCTCATGGAAGACACAACCAAACAGCAGAAGACCAGAGAAAGGCACGCTCTATTCATCCTCAGGCTCAGACTCGAAATTGAAATCGTCCTCTTTCTCCTCGAAATAGTGGTGGTGGACAAGACTCTTCAGCGAGAAATATTTGTGGCTCAATTCCGTATCGTTGGATTTGCGCTGCTCCCAGTATTGCTCTGGGCTCAAGTCGGTAACCATTCCGAGGTACACGTCGAAGGCCTCCTTGACATCTGGCTGCATGGCGTCTTCAGGGTGCTTCTCGAGTTCACCTCAAACGTTGGCCATATCAACCACCTCGTTATCGTCCCGAAGATCTATTTGATGGGGGAAAAGAAAGGGTCTATCGTTATTTTACAGACTCACAGGAGAGGAATTACCATAATAATCTTCTTTGTATTGGGCAGCTACGCGAAACTCTCTTACCATCAGCATAGTCCCACGCGACCTTGTGCTTGATGTCATACACTTTAACAAAAGTCTCCCCATCAGTCTGCTCAAAAGTTTTATACAGCAGTGCATCGGCGCACACGGCCTCAAGCTCCGGCTGGTACGCGGGACGTATGAATTGGTCCTTGATTCTAATTCTCCACTCTGGTCTATGGCGGCCATGGTAGTCGAGAAATGCGTGGCGGATGTCCTTAAATCCCCATGGCAGCTCGCCAGGCGCTGAATCACGCGGAAGATAGAAGCCCATAGGCATGAACGGAATTTCGTTGATGCCAAGGACGTTGCGTTCCCAGGGTGTCACTTTGTCGTGGTATGGCCACTGAGCGATGTTGCTTGGCCCGAGTCTCAATTCGATGTCAGGGGTGACGTCTCCAGCGAGAAAGGGGTGACTTGCTGAGCCGCTGCATCTTGGACCTGGTTTTGGTTCTGGTTCTGATTTTGATTGGGCGCGTTATCGGCTTGAGCGTTCCGAAGAGGAGCCATTTGTGAGTGACAAGAATTTGACAGAGATCTTGGAGTAAGATAGCAAATGCAGTAAATTGGAAAAGAACGACAGATTGCAAGAAAGCTGCAGAGAGAAAGAGAGGAAAGAAAGTAAAAACCCACAAAAGAAAAAGACCACTGTAGGACTCTGGAAAGAGAGACATGGAGAGTGGCTGTTTGCGGGACATAAACATGATCAAGATAGCTACGAAACGTTCTACGACCATGAAGTGTCGACTGTTTATCTCGGCACAAGAACTGGCACTTGCCTAATTGGGCTTTCTTCAGATGATTTTGGTTTAGTTCCCGTCGTAGGGCCACTGGGTGGCGCACTTAGCACCCACCTTAAAAACGTTAATTTTTTTGCACACAGCACGATTTCGATTGTTAATGCCTACCAAATTTGATATGAATTAGGTCCTTGAAATTAGACAGACCTCTAGCACAATTTATTTGAGAGGTTTTTATTGGGATGATGCAGTTTCAGAGGGGATTGAAAATCTAAACTTGCTCATATTTTGCTTCATCTGTGGCTGTAAGTTGAATATGTAGATATACCACTGTAGTGAGTTCAGCTCAGTGAGGTTTCTCTCTATCACATGCCGTTCAGGACTACTGCAGTTAGTAGTAGTTCACATTTCTCCTGACTATGAAGCAGGAGAAATTAGAAGATTGAATACTCTTCTAGTTACGTATTCTCAAATCTCACTACTGTCTACTAGTAATACTCTTTGGTGCCACTACCTTGTACTATGTATCAATCCATGCAGTGGTCGTGTTGTCAAAGGAGTAGTTAGAAAAAGAAAACAAAATACAACTGTATTATAATTTTTAGTGCCTGCATTTTGATGTTGACTGCCTATACATACTATGTAGTTACTCTGTCACATGTGGAGGCCGCTACCACGTGATGGGTTAGGGCCGGCCGGCCGACGACCTTCCCTTTTTCATCGTTGTCTTATCACGTGTCTGTCATGAAGCTCTCTTCCAACGTTATGACATCAGGCCTTTTCCTGGTCAATGACATCGACCTCAACCTCCCAGTGCATGGATATCTCGTCCACTTTCATTGACAACATTACATGACACGCGCCAAGTGCGTGAGATGTGGCATTTTCGACGTCACAGCATGACTCGAGATTGACCTGAGTTGCGAACCCCTCATCCTACCCGTGGCCCAAGAGAAATCAAAACAGGCCCAGCGGCTGGCTCGGCTGGCGATTCAATAGGAACTTCCGGAAGTCGTCTCCTTTAAACTTCTGAGCTTCCCTACAATGTTCGGTATCAGGATGTATCCACTTATCCGTCGTTATACGTTGGATTCACTCAAACAAGTACTACTAGTACAGTAGACTACTAGTACTAGGGGGACGGTGGTCCTAACACTCGGATGCTATCGGCTGTCCAAACTAGAGTACTAGGCACGCAAACAGCGGTACCTACATCACTGGACGCTCGATATAAAAAAGCAAAAAACTTGAAACTCCCCGTCGTTCTTGACGTTGGGGGGTGCCATACAAGGTGGTTTTCCCGTGGTTGGAAGCTCGATGAGAGCTGAGCAGGGCAAGACTGCTACATGGGAACCTCGCGAGCTATGTTTTTCGCACGCGAGGGATTGCATACGATTCAAATTGGCTTTTCCCATGCCAGGCCTGGCCGGTGGGCTCACTCGATCTTCTTCCCAACTTTTCCAGTGAAATACTATAGACTTATTTTTTTTTTTTTTTGAGCGGAGTCACTGAAACCTAATCGCAAAGTTTCGTACTTCGCTCAAGGTGTTCGGACACAGTTATTGCGTCAGAAAGTCGCTGCTCTTTGGCAGCTTCAGCTTGATTCCAGGCTGAGTTACGTCGTCAAATCCACCTTGTCTAGTCTATGAAGCGGCCTTGTTTCGAGCTTGGATATATCCTGCAATTTTTGACCTGCTTCCGTCCTCCTCTCATTGCCTCCACTCCGTCTTCACTTCTTCGAACTGCCCGCTTGAAGTGTCATTGAAGTGCATGCCTGTTCGTTCACAACTTCTCATTCCACACTGCGTTGGAACTGCCTGGCTCAAGACGATGCCTTTCAAATCACTAATTTGCAGCCTTGCTGCATCAGCAGCCTTGGTGCCTCATGCCGCAGGTTTCCCCGAGCTGCTATGGAAAAGGCAAGTCACTTATGCGGATGGCATCGAGGTTCCCGCCTCGCCTCCTGTAGTCACTGCAACAAGTGCTTTTCATGGCCCGTTTACAGGCCGTCCACTGGTCACTGGTGCACTTACTGCGACCGGCGGTATTCTGGGAACGGCAATAAGCCCGCTTCCCCCATCTCCAGAGGCCACGACGTATCCCAGTGACGGGCAGCTGCATGATCCGCAGCCTGCTCCGTTTGTGCCAGCTGGCGGGCTGGGGACGAATGGAACGATACCGGTGTATCGAGTGCAAAGTGACTATGATTATCAGTCTGTTGTATGTATCTGCTTTCCCCCTTTTATGATTATTATTATTATTATTACTATTATTTTTTCCTATGTGGTGGATTGGACCTGCTCACCAGCGATTGACAGGCCCTCGCGTTGTACATGGAATGGCTGCATCACGACCTTTTCCAGACTGGCCTCTCTCGCTTCTCAGAGAGCGATTTCGTCGATGCAGGGCTTGACTCAAATATCCGCGAACTTTTCCAGTGGATGGTGGAGCAGTCACTCGGCCACATCACCATGCTCACCAACATCCTTGGCCCAAGTGCCCCAGTGCAATGCAGTTACAACTATCCCTGGCGCACTCTCCGCGAGTGGATCGACTTCTGCCAGAAAATCACGCGCGTCACTGAGGCCACTCTGTACGGCTTCATCCCACACCTGGATTCTAGACCCGTCGCTAGTCTACTGTTGGAGTCCGTCGCCATTTCTGCCCGCCAACAGCTCGTCTTCCGGCAAGTAGAGGGCCTGCCACCAATGCCCGTCTGGTTCAAGGCTGGCATTCCGGAGTCGTGGGGATGGTCCCTCGTGGCTCCCTTTATCTCCTCTTGCCCGGATCACCGGTTAGTATGGCAGAACTTCCCTCCTCTCGTCGTTGTCAACCAACCCGATCCGTACGTCATAGGCAGTGGTGCTGCAGGCTCGAACTTTACTGGTCTGGGTGGTGGTTTGGGCTCCTCCAACCTGACCGGCATCTCCCCATCTCAATTGTGTCCTAATGCCACTGCTGGCGGTGCGGCCAACGGAACTGTCGGCGGCAACGCCAGCGAATGTGCGCCTTCGATTGCTAGTAACCGCACGGCTCTCACCTCGCCCGGCCGCCAAGTCAGGCTCGTCTGGGAAACAGCAGCAAATGCGTCCCTTGTCGGACCGAACAACAGCTACGTCCCCCACGGCGCAACGGGCCGGCCCGGGTTCGTCGCGTGGGTCTCGCAGCTCAACGTCACGTACACACCACTGACGGACGTTACCCAATTTGGTGGTGGTGGTGGAGCAGGCGGCAACGCCACTGGCGGAGGCGGCGCAGGAGGTAGTAACTTGACCGCCGGCGCCGGAATAGGTGGCATCACAAGCGGCTTCATGGGAACTACGACCCAGCCTGATTTGGCGACGTACAGGGGCGACCCCATGGTCAACGGGACCGTATTCATTGCGATCACAGATGCAGACTTTTATCTCACTCCGTTTAATTTGAGTTTGATCAATGATCATGTTGTTGCGGGCCCTGCTGTGTATCAGGCTGGTTGAGCGATGTTGTCTGAGCGGGGAAAGTTTCTATGTAGCATGTAACTGTGTATACAGTAGTGGGTTGCCACTCCTATTATGGGAGAGGGGGATGGAGCCTGGATGATGGTGCTTGATTCCACGAGGGCTGGACTAATTACTTCTGGCCTATGGATCATAACACCCTTTTAAATGAGATCGTTATTCATATGTTTACATCTCTTATACTTTTGATGTCTTTCATTGCTCTTCTTTTTGCTGCTATTTAATGAGGAAAGCACTGTAGTACCCCTAATTTGGGGACTGGATAGATGTCCTACTTCCCGTTGTATCATTTCCTCGAAACGGGAGTAAGGTACACCTTCATGGGGCCCTTCTCCCACATGAGATAGATCTTCTGCCGACTCAACCAGTCCCTGCTTTCGTCCGCAATGCGCATGTCGAAATTGTAGATAATCCGCGCGAGGATGAGGCGCATTTCAGCGTAGGCGAGACTATACCATGGGATAACATATAGTCAGCACCCAAATGCGAGACCAAAAGAAAAAGATGAAGAAGTGGGGGGAATACTAGGTTACGCACTTTCTTCCAATGCAGTTTCGTGGCCCGACGTGGAAAGGCTGCAGTGCCTCGAACTTGTCGTCTGCAAACCGCGAGTTCCGGTCTCGGTCTTCCGCGATGAAGCGCTCGGGGTGGAAGCCAAAGGGTTCGGAGAAGTGCTTGTCGTTGTGGTACGTTGCCCATTGGTGGATTGCGACGATGGTCTGTTTCAATTTGTTTTGTTAGCGGGGTATTCGTTATGATGTCTCTTCCTCAAGCAGGTTGCTTTTCCTGCAGAACCCTCTCCCAACGAACGATGTAGTAGTATACGAAGGGGGTGAAGGTACTAGTTACGAAATCCTTACATTCTCGGGAACAAATCTCCCAGCGATCACTCGTCCGCCTTTGGGGACAACGCGCGGTAGACCAATTGGTACTGGTGGGTAGATGCGCAGGGCCTCGTCGAGACACGCGAGCATGTAGGTCAGTTTGGCGACGGAAGTGAGGGTGATCTCTTCCTCTGCCTTGAAGGCCGAGCGGACTTCTGTGGTGAGCTTCTCAAGAACGGCGGGGTTCGTCAGGAGGAAGAATGTCACGCCGGAGAGAAGCGTGGCTGTTGTCTCTGAGCCGCCAATCAGGATGATGGTGCTGTTTGATTCAAGCTCCTCCAGACTCATATTCTACCCAGGCGGTTTAGTTTCCACGCCAGAAGTGTATGGGAACAGGTCCTTTGCCAAGATCATTGTGTTCGGAGTTTGGGGGGGGATCGACTTACCCATTCATCCTTCTTTTTCAGGAGGCCTTCAATTAAATCAGGACGTTCCTTGCTGCTCTCCATCCGCCGGACGAGCTTGTCTCTCGCCATCTTCTGCTGTCTTTCCATAACCGATTTGGGCACCAAGCCCAGAAGAATCTTCTTGATCAACGGATAGAAAGCCAAACTTTGCAGAATCGTGCCGAGACGCGCGGACTCTATTATCGTCTTCACGAACGGGTGATATTTGCCGTCTTCGAGACAGCCAAACGGCTCTCCAAACGCCAGATCCCCGATGACATCAAAGGTTGTGTAGTTGTACCACGCGACGAGATCGACCGCGTTGCGGCCGCCAGAACTAAGCTCGTGCAGCCGCTTGATGAGCAGGTCGATGTAGCCGCCAATCAGCGACTCTTGCTCGCGCATCGACTTCTCCGAAAAGCCGTGAGACAGCTGCCGGCGCAAGAGGCTGTGCTCCTCGCGGCTTGCACTGACGATGTTGACGACATTGCGATCGGTGGGACGGTAAAAGTTCATGTATTTACCGACCTCGTCGCGGGGGCCCATGATATCCTTCCAGGCCTGCGGAGTTGAGATTGCCAGCTCGTTTGGTGCCACACGCACCACGTCGCCGTACTTTTTGTGCATGGCCAGCACGTCGAACGGTAGGGTGCCGCGGATCAACTTGTGGCAGTACGGTATGCGACTCGCGGCATGGAGGATTGGGCCGGGGAACGAACGCAGGGGATGGAAGAAGACATTGTAGACAATCCTGCTGATTGCATAGGTTACGACCTTGATATTTGGCGACGGAACGATCAGCGTTGGGCCTCGATGAAGGGGCACGTTCTCCAAGAACCTCAACTTACAGTCGCAAGGCTCGCGGCCAAGAGGTCAGCAGGGCTCTTTACGAGGGTCTGTAGCGCAGAGACGACCGCCATCGCAGATCAATCATAGTAATCAACAAAACGTGGGATGAACAGAGTGAGATGGCTGCTTGCCAACTGAACACGGACTGGACCCTATCGCGGAGATCAGGCAACCTGCGTCCATCATATATAGACCCCAGTTCTCTCCAGAGACACCCAGGTGTACGAATGCACGAATTGGCAGCCGGAACAGAACAAGGATCAACTGCCGTGTCAAGCATCTAGTCTTGACACAAATCAGGCGAACACTACATAATTAACTAATTCCCACACCCAGCCGAAAAAAAAGGGGTGGTTTCAAGACGTCGAGAACCCGACTGCCTCGACCGTTGACCCCGCCTTGTGAGCATAAATAGGACCCTAGCAGGGATACAGGTCGACTTTGTGCACATCTTCGCAGTACATAATACGGGCAGTTGTTTGCGATCGTGAGGATTTGCAGGAGGGGGGTTTGGAGCCGGCAAATATGAGGCGGTTCCCGGAGTCAAGGGCAGATCTGCCGTAGAACGGCGTCGGTCTATCGAGATAGACTGCCGTACGTAGCCATCTGCCATTGGCGGCGGAGCCCGTGTCCAGTCTCGAATCCGAGGATGAAGAGAAATTGTGCTGTGAGCAAGCAAATGAGGTAGATCATGCCGTTCGGCCCACTTGAAATACTATGTAGTATGTAGGAATAGTACGTAGTACTGTTCTCCTCGTTGTTGATGCCGGTATTATGTACAGTACGTTGGCACTTCCAAGCTCAAAAAGTGTCATGAGAATGTCGCCCAAGTCCTGGAGCCGTGACACAGCCGACAAAGAGAAGACAGCTTGTGCAGTGAGTTCTGCACAGTGTAGCTTCGGATGTTGGTCAACCAACCCCGTGCTGCGGGTCTTTATTCTGTGAGAAATCCTACTAGTTAGTATGTCGGGTCGGTGGAGACGTGCAAGAAAATCCCCAATGGTAAGTTTTCTCGATGCCCATTCAAACTTGAACCAGCAGACCTTGCTAGCCAGTGAATAACTCAGGTCTCCCTTTTTCATCACGACTTGAACTTTCAACTGAAATGTCGGAACCTTTCATACTCCTGTCTTCCGCCCTAACAGTTGAACGCTTGAGAGTTGGAAACGTCCCTTGTCAAGTTAACAAGATCGGAAGTCGATCCGATGAGTGTCGAAGATCAGCAACTCAACCCCTCAATGGACACTCGAAGCGGAGCAAAGGAAGACACCATGTACGTGGTTAACCGAAAATACCAAGTTTCCCAGGGTTGCGCTAGAAGATTGCCGGGCAACTGCATCACCACTTGCAAGCGGTCGTTGCGACGGAGATGGGAGAGAATCATGGCAGGGTCAAGAACGGCAGCCAAATCCGCATCGTCTTGCTGCCAGTTGGTTTCTCCGTTCTTGATGCGATGCCGCTGTCTCCTCAACTGGACGGCAAGACACTAGATCTACTACATACTCGATATCCACGGTCGGAATATTGCAAGACAACTTGTGATGAGCAGCTAAAGAGCTCCAGAAGGTGTCCAGCACTAGGTCGATGTTGATGGGCTGTTCACGACACTTTTCCGTTATCCTCTTTTTCTTCATCATCCGTGCCTTCAGGTTGTCTGTTTCTCGGTGCCGATCGTATGCCCCCGTTCGGTAACCCGGCGTCGACATGGTTACATCCCACATCTCCATACGCGGCGTCGAGATCGTCACATGCTCGCAGTCCCGCAGTCTGAGCGGTGCTCAAGCCTCACGCAGCTTTCTGTTTTCGGTAAGATAGAGGTTAAATCCTGACCTTGGAACCCAGACGTCCGGATACTCCTGGGAAAAATATCACACTGGCGTCAGTTCTGTCGGTCAGCCGACGGGATCGGCCGCTTGACTCGTATGTATGGGTGTAACCCCAGGCATGCAGGGACCCTTGAGCGAGCATCCCATATTATATTTTGGGCTTTTGAAGCCCCGCCAGTTCACCGACATGTCATTCCAAGCTCAAGCTGAGCCAACAACACTTGGTCCACAGAGTTGAAAGGTCAAAGTAAGTATACTCACAAGTAGTAGTAACTTCGAGGTATGTGCAGACCGTTCGCGCCCGTTGTGGCGGCCCTGCTCGCCGCTTTGTGCGCGAGGGCGGCTCCAGAAAACCATCGTCTCCTTGTTGCCTTCCCTGGTGATCGCGCGAAAATCCCCGGATGGCATTTCCTGTCGTCAAAGGACGCCAATGGCAACGTGATCGATTTGTCCGTGAGCGGTGTCGACGTTTCTGATTGGTACCGTATGGGCCCGCGAGGAACAATCATGGCTGGCCTCATCGAAAGCGGTGTTTATGACGAGGATGATCTGTTCTTTTCTGACAACCTTTTCACATCTGTCGACTCCTCCGCCTTCGAAACTCCCTGGCTCTACAGAGAAGAATTCAATCTTGTGCCCAAATACGGGCAACATTACTTTCTGGAAACCCACGGTATTAGTTCGCGAGCGGACATCTATATCAATGGACAACTTGTAGCTTCCAAGGATGAACAGGTCGGTTCGTATGGTGGACACAAGTACGAGGTCACGGAATACGTCCGGCCCGGGAGGAACTGCATCCTGATCCAGGCTTATCCGACCAATTACCTGCGCGATTTGGCGATTGGATTCGTTGACTGGAACCCTTACCCTCCTGACAATGGAACCGGTGTTTGGCGAAATGTCGAGTTCTCCCAGACAGGCTCTATTGCCATCATGTCGCCCATTCGTGTCGTGACAGACTTTAGAGACCCCAGCGCTCACCGCGTCAAAGTGACTGTCAAGGTAGACGTTCGCAACGTTGGAGGGAAGCCCGTAACGGGCAAGGTGGACGGATACGTTCAGGATCTGCATTCCCACCGTCGGATACCAATTTTCACGAAGATATCACTGGCGCCAGGGGAGGACCAGACGGCTTCGCTCGACACTGTCATCGAGGAGCCGAAAATCTGGTGGCCAGCATCCTGGGGAGAACAGCCACTTTACGAGGTCGCTTTGAATGTCAAAGTCGGCAGTCATGTCTCTGACGTCGCGCCGCGGTCAACCTTTGGCATCAGAAGCGTCGAGTCGCATCTGAACGCTGGGGAGAGCGTCAGCTTCACAGTTAACGGCAAGCCCTTTTTGGTGATGGGCGCGGGGTACACCTCCGATATCTTCATGAGGTTTGATATCGATAGGTTGAAGGTGCAGTTTCAGCATATGCTGGACATGGGCTTGAACACAGTTCGCTTGGAAGGCAATCAGGAGCACCCAGAGCTGTATGATCTGGCGGATCAGATGGGCTTGATGGTAATAGCCGGCTGGGAATGCTGTGACAAGTGGGAAGGATGGGATTATAACGACGAAGGATCAGGCGACTTGTGGAAAGAAGAAGACTACCAGACGGCAGAAACCTCGATGCTGCACGAAGCAGGCCTGATGCAAAGGCATCCCAGCATGCTTGCTTTCCTGGTTGGATCTGACTTCTGGCCCAACGATCGTGCGACACAGATCTACGTCAACGCCCTCGATCGCATGGATTGGCGAAACCCCATCATCTCATCTGCGGCCAAGCGCGGTTATCCTGACCTCCTTGGACCCTCTGGCATGGACATGGATGGCCCTTACGACTGGGTTCCGCCCAACTACTGGTACGGCAACCAGCTGGGCGCAGCAATCGGTTTTGGATCCGAGCTAGGTGCTGGAGCTGGCACTCCGAACTTGAGGAGTCTGAAAAAATTTCTGTCCCCTGAAGACTTGGACGACCTCTGGACGCAGCCTGACAAGGCCTTATTTCACATGTCTCAACCAGGCAGCCAGTTTGACAACCGCCGCATCTCTAATCAAGCGCTATATGCTCGATATGGTGCGCCTAGAGACCTGGACGACTACTTGCTGAAGTCGCAACTCATGGACTACGAAGCGACTCGCGCACAGTTCGAGAGCTACAGTGCTCGAAAATCAGAACAAAATCCTTCAACTGGTTTGTAAGTATTGACAGTACCTTTTTTTTTTTCGATTCTGCGATGCTATACTGAACTCATTGACCTAGAATTTATTGGATGTTGAACGGGGCATGGCCGAACCTGCATTGGGCACTCTTCGACTATTACTTGAACCCAATCGCGACGTATTTTGGCACAAAGGTGGGTACAAGGACGGAACATGTAGCTTATGACTACCAGCACCGCACCTTGTACCTTATCAATCACTCTCTGGAGAGGAAAGGCCCGCGAACCATCTCGGTTGACCTGATTGATCTGGAAGGAAACCCTCTCTCGTCCGTCGAAATAAACGCAAACACATCTCCTAATTCGTCTAAACACGTCGGCAGAATCGCTGGAACAGATGAGATCCGCGATGTCGCTTTCCTGAGGCTCATTCTTCGTGACGATGAATCGGGCGTGGTTCTCAGTCGTACCGTGCACTGGCTTTCATCCAAAGTGGATGTTCTCGACTGGGATAACTCAACTTGGTATTATACTCCCGTGATCGATCCAGTCAACTTTACTGCTCTCGATAATCTCGCTCCTGCATCTGTTAAGGCCAGCATCAAGCTAGGAGAAGCTGGGGCGGAGTTTGAGGTCAAAGTGGTCCTCGAGAATGAGTCAGACGTTCCAGCATTCTTCCTAAGACTCACTGCCCTCCACGGCGAGGAAGAAATCGCGCCAGTGTACTGGTCGGATAACTATGTGACGCTATGGCCCAAAGAGACATTGGAACTCGTTGTGAACCTTGGTGAGAATCGTTGTGGAGATCTTGCCATTGAGATTACGGGATATAACGTCGAAACGAGCCTGGTAGATGCATGTTAGATATACAACGAGGATATCACAGATCCCAAGATCTAGAACGGGAGACGTAGGAGTCTATTGACAAGGGCCAAATATGCCACTCTTCTCCAAAAGGTTCGCTCTGGTAGGAATTTTTTTTCGACCTGATATTTTGAGATTGGGATGCTGCAAAACATGCTTGACACTCGCTCCATTCTCTGAGATTTTCACTGTACCCGTGCTGAAGCCGGAGTTACAGGTGACAAGTTATTACCTTAACGACCAAGTCGCGAATTCTGCCTTTTCATGCTCCCTGCGTGCAATCGGAGCTCATAACAAGACACTAAGTTTATGTTTGTATTGTAGTAAATTCACCACGGACGCCATATGAGCATTTCCATTTCCGCAACATCGGCAAATGACGTTTCGTATCGAATGCCTGGCGACCGAAATCAACAGAGCCTAGATCCATGCCAACATTCGAGTCCTACAACATGAGAAAAACGGACTGTTCTACTCCGTACTTCCCAAACCTTTGTTTTGGCATGTTCTTTCTCTCTCTGACCGTGCGTGTGCAGTAATGTTGCTGCCAAGTCCAGAGGAGGTTGGACAAGCTCGTACCATATATGCAAGGCTTTCCTCAATAGCCAAGCTTGATATTCAACATCTTCAGTTCAAACCAACTAGCAAGCGGTTCAGTCGTGATACTTTCAGAATTGAGACATTGACGAAGAAAAGAAAAAGCATGTCATTGTGTGCTGAATCAGCTGCTCTCATGCCAAGAGCAAGAATAGTACATCCATCCACTCAAAGCCTCCCAACAAAATACATATGTAGTAAAAATGATCGACAGACTGGCATGACAGAAGAGTGGTACTAAGAGATATATACGAAACAAATGTGAGGATTTGTACAGTGTCCTGTGGTAAGCAATCAAGAAAGGAGAAGAGTAGTAAAAGAAGACATCTGAAAGGAAGAAGTAGTCTAGGTGCAAGGCGTGACAACAATGCCAATCGTTTCACAAAAGACGAGGTGAGCAAGATTCTTGTACGTTCCTGAAGCTTCCCCGCCTACGCTGCGGCTGGTGCTCAGCGACTCGAGGTGCTGCTGCT
>FQSS02000682.1:75817-87789 GCA_900128795.2 Malbranchea cinnamomea | reverse complement strand
CCGGTAGAGCTGGAGCTCCTCTTAACCGTCTCTCAATCCTCCGTCCGCTCTCTCCCTGCCGTCAGAACCTTTTGGGACCAGGATCAAGGAGAGCAACTCCAGACTGTTCCGCCCTCCCAAAATGGCCAATTTCGGGTCACAGACAAGCTTGTATAACAGGCTTGTGATTGTTTTCGTTGCCCTGGGTTCTCTGGTCAGGAATCTCCCCAGCGCCACTGCTGCTGTTGTTCCAATTGCTTACTGAACGTGGTTCTTCAGACCTATGGATATTGCGCTTCGATCATCAGTAGCACGATCGGCCAGCCGGGCTGGTATGACTACTTTAATCTTCCAAAGGAGAAAGAACCAGGCTATGGCTCCATCACGACCCCTACCATCGCGACCGCCAATGGCGTTTTCAGCGCTGGAGGCGCGGTAGGATCCCTCTTTATGATGTGGTCCTGCGATTTCTTCGGACGCAAAGTCAACATCCAACTGGGGTCATTCTTTGCGATTTTGGGCGGCGCTCTGCAAGGCGGAGCAGCCAATATTGAGTACGTGTCGACGCGTCCACGGTGTTGCAAGAAATCATGGTGCTGACCAGACTGCTGCGCTGTAGCATGTTCCACGCCGGCCGCTTCATCTCTGGTCTGGCCATTGGCATCTTGGTGACCGTCTGCCCCATGTACTTTGCCGAGATGGCAAGTCCCTTCCAACGGGGCTGGCTTGTCGGCCACCACGCCATCTTCCTGGTCTTTGGGTACATGCTCTCCGCCTGGGTTGGCTATGCTTGCTACTTCGCAAAGGATACCAACCCGGAGTTTGCCTGGAGGTTCCCTCTCTGTCTCCAGATCCTGAGTCCTCTGATCCTCCTCTCCGGCTCCTATTGGCTTCCACGGTCGCCTCGGTGGCTGATCTCTAAGGGCAAGTTTAGCGAAGCCTGGACCGTCCTGCAGCGCCTTCGGGCATCCCCAGATGACCCCGACGACTTGGTTGCCAAAGAGGAGTTCTATCAAACCAAGGAGCAATTGAAATTGGAGACTGAGAAACTGGCCGCATCCGGACACAGCGTCTGGAAAGCCGTCTGGAAGAAGAAGTCGTACAGAAAGAGAATGATCATCGGGTTCCTCACCCAATGGGGTGCTGAATTTGGCGGTCCCCTCATCATTGTAAGTTTACTCTTGTCCTTGGCTTCCTCCATCCCGAGACGAAGACTAACTGACATGCGACAGAACAACTATGCTGTCATTCTCTACACTAACCTGGGCATGAAGGGTCATATGCCCCTCCTTCTCAGTGCCCTGTGGCTAACTACTGCTGGTAAGCACACGCCCTTGACCAGGGGATGTATGGAGCACTCGATTGACGTTTCAAAGGTTTGATCTACAATCCTCTGGGGGCGAAGCTTCACGACATCGTCAACTCTCGTCGTTGGATGTACATTATTGGATTTATTGGTGTCGTCGTCACTACGTCGTGCCTGGCTGCCATGACCGCCGAGTATGCCGGTACCACGAACCGCGTCGGAAATGGCTTTGGCATCTTCTTCATCTTTTTGTATCTTGCTTTCCAGGGGTAAGTACTGTTGGCCTGCAACGACTCTTTTCTTTGACCCTTTGTGCTAACAAAGCCACGAACAGAACTTTCTGTGACACCACGATGTACATCTATCCTTCCGAGATTTTCCCCACCGAGATTCGCCCCATCGGCATGGGTTTCTCGCTTTTTGGTCAATTCGCAGGTAAGTGTCCAGAAGGCCCCTTTTTTTTTTTTTGTGAAGCTTCTCAACCTGATCTGACCGTCCTAGCCACAATCATTCTTCTCCAAACCGCTCCAATTGGTTTCAACAATGTTGGATGGAAGTACTACCTTGTTGTCATCATCCACTCGGCTCTCTTCATCCCAGGTAAGCACCTTCGATTTCTCATCCAATCTCCCAAGCCATCGCTCGATATTCTTCCCTCAGAAACTTACATCTCTGTACAGTGATCTATTTCTTCTTCCCAGAAACCGCACGTTTGTCTCTTGAGGAGATCGCCAAGAACTTTGGAGACGACATCGCGGTCGAGATCACCACTGCCAATGATGAAGAGCGCGCAAGAATCCAGCGTCAGCTTGAGCACACCAATGTTTTGCAGGCCAGTGACTCTGGCAGCACTCCGACAGTCTCTGAGATCCCAGAGAAGTCGGAGGCCCCCCAGGAGGCTTCGGAGACCAAGGCGTAAAGAAATCCTTTCAACCATTCGGTCTACTAAGGAACGAACACGAACGTCAATGATACAACGATGCCATGCCCACACGGGTCCTCCCCCCCAAAAGCCAACGAGCCCTCTCTGCAGGTCAAGACATGCCGGATCCTTTTGGTTTTTGCTGTTTGTTTTATTTTGAAAAATTGTTTCTCCGAACATCAAACCGAATGTAATGATTCAACGTGCGTTGAACGGATGAGTTCAAACGTTCACAATGTGCTGTCATGTCTTGCCACGAGACACGACTCGTTCCCCTAGCCTGTTATTGTACCAACAAAGCGAAGAACGGGATGTGCCACATGAACTGACATGTATAATTGATAGATTGATAGGTTTAGATGATGGATAGTAATTACTTAATGCATTTCTTTATCTCGTGTGGAAAACTCTGGGTAGCTTACGGAGGGAGCCTTCCAATTTGGCTTGAGGTTTGCGAGTTGCACCAGTTTCGTTGGAACGGCTCAGCTGCGGCTGGGCCAGGTCAGTCAGAAAATTGGGGCAGCAGTATCAGCCATGTGTAACAAGCAATAGCAGGGCGGAAGAGAAATAAGAAACGAGTCTCTAACCGCATGAAGACACACAGGGTTTCTGTAAAAGGAGGAAGACCAATGGAAAGCTAAGTTTACGCGAAAGCCGTTATGATATAAAACTCTTCGTTTAATGGGAAGGAGAACTAAGCAACCGTGGAGGAATACTCTCAGCTCTGACGGATTTAGGTCACCTGTACGTACTCCTCGAAAGCGTCACCCAGCATACACAATACGCTATGGTTGGTGGATGGATCAAGGCAGATGTTCACGGAGCTGCCGGAGAACAGTGCCTAGCTGAAGAATGATCGCACAAGCTGAAGTCAATCCGGGATAAAGATCTCGGAATGCGCGGGAAAGCAAAGAAGGCGTTGAGACCCAGGCATATAAGTATCAATATCCTTATCGCCCTCGATTCTGCCGGCCTTAGGAGTGCTTTCCAGTCATCAATTAAGTACTTTCTGTTGAAACGGGTGAGACTATTGTTCTCACGTATACTTCCAGCAGACGTCTCTGACATGTTGTGCAGTTGAATCCAACTAAGATCTGTCCACGATGAAGCCGTTTATGCTATCCTCTCCGTCCTCCTCGTTTGCGCTCTGCCTGCATTGTCTGCACCTGCAGACGCTTCACCAAACACTCCTTCCAAGCTCGGTCCGGCCAAATGTGGTGAACGTTGCACCCCAGGCCGGAATGCGTGCGAAGGGCGCTGCTTCTGCCATCCGATCTCAAGATGGTGCAAGCCCAATCCACAACGTAGGATGGTTTCCCGCCTCCGTGGTTGATGATTCACATCACCCCTGCCTTATGGTATTGTCATGGAAATGCTGAACGGTTATCTGCAGGTTCGACCTGAGATCGGGAGTAAACCAATACAAGAACCACCGGAGGTTAGTTGTCAGAAGAGAAAAAGAAAAAAAAAGCCAGAGAGATTGACGACATACTCGCCGTTTGTATGTATCAACCCTCTGTGAGAGATTTTCATAACTTTGAGTGCACGAGAAGTACATTTTCCACAGACAATCTCAGGCAATTTCACGTCTCACATCCCCAAAGATACTGTACTCGTGGGGTTCTATACCTTCCCTATGATAGCAGACTGGCGTAGATTTTTCTTTTGTCCGAATGGAAGACCTGTTTGTCTGCTAGCATCATCCAAGCTGCAAGCAGTAGGGAGGCGCGATCAAACCTAATATGAACTTATGTAAACACGATTGGGAGATATCCCTGCGGATCGACTCGGGAAGGGAATCCAAGAGAAGCAGGGTCTCAGCTCATCGCTCCACAGCTTACAGCGATGGCAGAGCGATAAACCAACAGAAGAAACCATTTCCACACAGGTTCCGGTGGTCAGATTGAGAAATGTGGGGGATAACTATTAGTCCTAGGCGTACGATTAGCCTCACCATTGACGACCTGCAACCCTGGCCAGCCCCGTCCGCAATTAAATCGCTATGGTGAGAGTTCCTCCAGCATAAGACGATCCTCTGCGTTCTGGTCATCGCTGTGTAACTGTGAAAATGACCGTCCTGCTTGACTGTCGTCTCATGTCGTCGCCCGGGAGCACCGGAAAGACCTGTTTGTCAGTGAAAAAGCCTTCAAGACGAGTAGCTGTAATGTCAAGGGAGAGAAGTTTGGCACATCATCTGTGAGTTGTAAGGATGGATAGTCTACCATATCTGAATAACAAACGTCCAACCGCTACTCTTGACTGTCGCTCCTCTAGGATTATTTGGTCTCCTACATCAAGGTAAGTAGGAAGCTGTCCAGTGACTGCCAGCCAATGGATATCGCCTCCTAAATATCCTCGTCAGCAGAACCCGGACCATTCTGAAGCGAAATGTAAAACGTCGAATCGACCAACTTATGCACTGGTCACAAGGACGTGAAAATGGAAAAACGCACATATCACGTTCACTTGGCTGGGTTAGGTCGCATTGTACAAATGCAGCGCAACCGACACAATGTGCCCCAACTCCACTAAACAATCTCCTTCAACACCATGGGGCGATACTCTCTCCAGACCTTGAACCCTGCCTTTTCATACCAATTCACAAGCGTCACCCAATCAATAAACACCCTCTCCATGCCCCGTCTCTGCAGATCCAGCGCTGCACTTGCAATCATCGCCAGCCCAACACCCTTTTTTCGCGCATCCGGGTGCACACCAACGCAGCCAATTTGACCCGTCTTCGCGCCCAGGAGCGGCGGAAACGCAAGATCCTTCTCCATCCCGACACCTGGCTCCTGCATCAGAGTCCAACCGATTTGCTTTCCCGTCGCGCTGTCGATTGCGACCATGGCCTGCGAATACCGATCTTCTCGGGCAAGCCGCTCGTATGCGTTAACCCAAACCGGATTATCTCCAAAAATCTGCCTTTGATTCGCCATGCATTCCTCGTACATGTCTTTTGTCCAGGGCACAAATTTTATGCCGCAGTTAGCCGCACGCTCGAGGATCCCAGCTGGGGGTTGGTAAGTGGCTAGGTCTGCCATGTAATCTCTCGAAGACGCATCAGTGGTAGGGCAAAACCCGCGGCGCACAAAGAAGTATCTCGCGTGGTCTGCGATGTCCAATGGCACACCCGGCCAGAACCTGGGGTCGCTAGAGCCGATCGTGATCTGTTGCGCCTTGACCGTACCCCGCAAGTACTGTCGTGCATGCTCGATGAGGGCTGTGCCTATCCCTCGCGACTGATGAGCTGAGTCGACTAAGATGGCAGAGATGAAGGCTGTAGGACGGTCTTCATTGACATAAGTTGCCACAAACCCAACAAGCATCCCATTTACGCGAACAGCGAAATGCTTGCCGTTTGAACGGGTTAGGAGATGCTTCAACCGATTGGTTGGCACGGCGTAGTGCGGGAGGAGCTTATGCCACAGGGCGATCACCTCCTGCATGTCACGTCCAGCATCGAAGGACCGGACGGGCACCAGGGCACGGATGCTAAGGACGGGTGGAACTCCTGAAGCTTTGACCTCCCCGAAAATGATTCTCGTAGCAGACTGAAAGGCTTCCACGGTGGGCTCGTAGGTTGCAAGGACGGTTTTCACTTCGGGATTGTCCATAAAGTCATAGGGATCGCACGTCGCAACTACGACAAGCTTCCTCGCCAGCCCTGCTAACTTCAGGCCTAATTCTGTCTGCTTGGGTGACAACTTCGCATTTCTGGCGGCCAGAATGACTGCATCGGCAGCCTTTATCTCAGATAAAGTAGCCTCATCCAGACCAGACTCCTCGTCGAGTAAAAGTCCGGCAACACTGGAGTTATAGGATCGGAGGATATCAAGGAACGCAGGGGTGGTTGGGACCCGGGAAGACCCCTCGTCATCACCAAGCACACCGCTTCGAGCGAACCCGCCAGCAAAATACATATACACAAGCCTAGATGTTGGGCTGAGTGGTAGAGCATTCTGTTCGTCCCTGATCACGGTAGCACTGCGTCCGTACACTTCAGCGGCAAGGGCTTGGTGTTTTTGGCGGAGATCATGGAAAGATTGTACCTGTCTCGTGCCCAAACATTTCTCCCAGCTAAGAAATCTGTCCTTTAGCTGACTTACTCGAGTGACTGACTTGGAAATCTGGTCTAGCGGGATAGTGCCAGATTTGGAAGCATTATATACCTCTTCCATCGCGCCAACCTGCACTTTGAAAGTGTGACAGATCATGGCGCAATCGGTTCCGGCGCCAATTGCCATGGCCGCGCCCTTCTCAGTGCCATATCCGGCGCGAACAGCGTCCATTTCAAGACAGTCGCTCACAATCAGTCCATTATACTGTAGTTTATCCCGTAGTATGTTCATCCAATTCTTGCTAAGCGAAGCGGGCAAATTAGAATCATCCACCGAGGGTACCACAATGTGAGCAGTCATTACAGCTTCAATGCCTTCTGCTGCAACCCTGCGGAAAGGAATGAGTTCGCAGGATTCAAGAGCGTCCTTACTCTTGGGGATGACCGGAAGGCCGTAGTGTGAATCAACTGTGGTATCTCCGTGACCAGGAAAGTGCTTAGCACAAGGAACCACGCCGTTTTCACGTAGACCCTGAGCAATGGCACTTGATATCTTGCCCACGTATGTTCCGTCATCGCCGGGAGATCGGACGCCTATGACAGGGTTGGCCGGCTCTGAATTCACGTCACAGCATGGCGCATAGTTCATATTAATCCCAAGCGCAGAGAGCAGCTCTCCTGTTGCGCTAGCCACGCGTCTAGCATCGTCCGCTGAGCCAGTGGCTCCAAGTGCCATACCCCCCGGTAGTTGAGCTGCCACCGGGGGTTTTACCCGCGTAACCAGGCCATTTTCCTGATCGATACCAATGAACAGGGGTCTGGTGTGACCTGCATCCTTAGCTGTTTGCTGAAGCTCATTTGTGAGGGCGATGAGTTGTTCAGCACTCTCGATATTACGTTCAAAGAGGATGATCGAGCCGACGTTGTAGGGAGGGCGGATCAGGGTCTTGATGTCTTCGCTAGCAGTAGTGCCATCGAAGCCAACGATAAACAGCTATTGTTTCGTCCATGCGTCAGTGGGTTGATAGAGCACTACAAGGAATAGAGACACCTCTAGCGTCCGTACCTGGCCAATCTGTCTTCGCAATTCATCCCCATCCATGGTTGATGCGGTGGTGGTCAACGCGGGGCCGGTCGGAGAGAGCGAAGAGAGCGTAACAGAACTGCGTGAACTGACTCACACCCATCGAGACGGAGCATCGTGCAGCTTATCACCCCGCTGGCACCGGGACGTTGGATTTTACCGGAAGATTGTTGGCTGCTACATTGTGTGGGGAAGTTGAAGCCAAGGGTGGTATTGACGTTGTATCGAGTGGGTTGGATGTCCGACGAACTCTACTGTACATCAGTACCAAAGCACTAGTTCGGTACATATTGTACCTCTATTGTAGAGTGAAGAGTAGACCTGCACTTGTCAAGGATTGGATAACGGGATAGATAGAAGCCCCAAAACTATTCTACCCTACTAGAACTACGCAATTCCTCGACTCTTTCTGGACTTTGATACACGTTAGCCTTAGAGTTCAAACTAATCGGTATATGTTTCAAACACCCTGGATACTCCTCCGCCTTTTGTTATCATGACGAAAGTTAGGCTGCTCTTGCTCGTTAAATCCAGGGCAGATGGCAGCAATGAAGAGCCCGATGAAGTTGACCTCGATAGACGTCGGTGTCGAATTTTGCGATTTCAGCATCACTCTCCCTCAATTGAAACAAGATAGAACATCTCTCCCACATGCTGACAGTTCCGAACCACTCTTTGTAATGTATAGTTGTGCCCATAGATGCTTCCTACTGTACATCGTAGTGGTTCAAGCCGTTCCTAGAATATGTCACTGCATCCAGGCAATAATGAATGAGTCTCAATATCGGCCAACAGGTTGACGCATCATTCGTCACCGAATGCCCTAATTGTCTACAGTTATATATTCGGACATAACGGCATCGAACAGACGACTAGTTGGACCTGTAACTTCGTCAGTACTAGTACCGAGCTGTCAACATAGTGTAGAACCGGGGTTCACGTAGCGATTAAGTTCGCGGAACTCGTCAAAAGATAAAATATTTGTCGCTGCGATACTTTCCACAAAGTCAGTACATAGTATGCCAATATGGCGGTTAAAGTCAGTTGTACTATTGCTCTCGTCAGTCATGGCTTTGGGAGAGGTGCGGTGGGATCGAGAAACCGCCAACGGCTGTGAAAGATGTGCAGTCTGACGGTCACTATGCTCTCAGCAAATCATAACAGAAGCACTTAATCGAATGGGTAATCTAGTTTTGACAGATTCCAATGGACTGCCAAATGTTGGTACCTTTTAATGTGAGTACTATGTATTCTATTCCGCGACTCTGTTCGTCTTGTCCGGATTTCGTTGTTGATGAAGTGCCAAGACCGTGTTAAGCGCGCGGCAAAACTAGCCAATAATAGACAGCACAGCTGGAGTATCTTATCTTTAGCAGAAAAAAGGTCCCCATTGCGGACATCTCCAAACGTTCCCAGCGGGAGCGCTGTCGACTAGTAACGTTCTCTCCGCTGGACATACGACGTCCCGTCTGCCATGGCCTCAACACGGCTTCCAATACTGCGAAACTTGCTGGACCGCCAGGCTCGGCCCCTCATTCACGTTCAGAGGCGATGGGCTCAGGTCCACGATGTCCGCTTTGTGGCGACACATCAGCCTGGTGTGCTCGACAGATACAAGGAGAAGCTCCAGCGGAAGGCTGAGGAGTAAGTGAAATGCTTTCTCTCAAAGCAATTGACTCTCGCAGCGGCGTCTAAAGTGCTACCTGAATTATGAATCTACACTCCATCGCTAACCTGCGAATTAAATCTGTAGAGAAGGCCATGGATCAATTTCCTCCCTAAAAGAAGCATACCAAGATAAAATCAATGCCGTCCGGGCCGCTGAAGCCAATCGCAAAGTTCCAGGGATAGACCTCCCTTCCTCAACTTCACCCGCCGCCGCCGCCGCGGCGTCGTCCACATCCTCTCCATCCTCTTCGTCGCTCTCTTCCCAGATCTCCAAGAAACAACCAACGACAACAGAACGCACCACTGCAGTCCCGGGGATAAAACCTCTCTCCTCATACCTCAACCTCGAGAAGGTCAGAGCCCTCCCCGCAAAGGAAGTCGAGGCACTCTGGCGTCTGCGGCACGCGTCGGATCCGCGCTCCATCTGCGCCGCCATCCCGCTCGCAACGTACAATCGCCTCGCAAAGACCGCGAGAAAAAACCCGCAGTTCCTGCTGCCGTTGCCGCGGGAGATCGAGGTACCTGCGTCGACGCTGGATGAGAGCAAGACTAGTCGCTCGAGCGCGGAAACATCGTCGTCGACGGACGGCGCCACCACCAAGACCACGGCTGCAGAGATGCATTTTCTCCAATGGGGATTCCACCCCCCTGCGTCGCCTGAGGCTTCCTCTATATCGTCGTCGTCGCCGTCTTACCCCACTGCAAACACACACACCTCCACCGTGATCTTCACACACCTTGCGCAGTACAAACTGCACGGCGCGTACTCGCAACCGCACACGATAATCACTCACCATCTCGACCTGGCCGATTCGTGCGGGCTGGTCCTCATGAACGGCACTGTGTTGCCTGATCGGGGCGTGAGTGTCGACGAAGCGCGGTTGCTGGTTATGTGGTTGCAGAAATTCTACGACTGGGGCGAGGATGGCCAGCAAGGTGGCCGCAAGGCGGAGATGTTGCGGATGTTTAGTGCTGGAGATGTGGAGAGGTTTAAGATTGAGGAGTTGGTAGAAGAGGTGGAGAGAGTCTAAGTGCGTTTTTAACGACGTAGGAAGTTGCTGTGAGATTTTTTTTGGACATACAGAGATTATTTCTTTGGTTCCTTTGCGTGTGTATTATATTATTTGTTGGATTGCGCTTCATACATGTATACGAGACTCAGAACATGGACTTGACGAAAGTCATTCAAAACAAGGACGTGACCCATTGTAAAGTGACATCAATAGAGATGGGTATCGAGCTGGATTAGGATTTGTTTTCAGAGTGGGACTCCAAATTACATCCGCCTCTTGCGAACGAAGAGCTATGAATGCAAAAGTCCTTCCATAAAGGACGTCTCGACTCACCAGGAGGCAGAAAAAAAGCAAACCTTGAGAAAGGTGGGCGGGCAAACTGCAAACGTAAGAAAGCACCGAACTTCAAGACATAACAGAAAAATGGGGCCATAACTCCCTCATAGATAGACGTGGCGACGACCACAGGAGGTGGACAAAAAACTGCTTTGCCCTTTTCCTTTCGTCGCGAACATTAATAATGATCGTCAAGGACGTGGAGACCAAGCGTTGTAAATCCGTGGGTATTAATCGTCAAGAATCTCATCAATTACAAATGACCGGATGTACTCGAAATAACCAGGCTCGGCAACGGTGTCATTATGCTGGCCATGGGGAAAGCTCCGCAAGACTTTTGACTTGGCATTGCAGAGGTGGTAGAGCTGGCGCATATGGGAGGCGCTGGGGGGGTCGAAACGTTCAGTATGTACAGAACGCATGGGGCATAAGGAGTAGCGGTAAGAACTTACGGGACAATCTCGTCTCTTAGGCCGCTGAGAAACAGGACGGGAATGTCACTGATCTTTGGCAGAATGTCTTCGCTGGCCCATTGTTGGTGGCACAATCGTGTCATATATTTGGCGACAGGGAACACACTGTGGAAGGGGAAGAAAGGACGCCAGGGTTAGCCGGTTTTTGCCAGAAATTGCTCTCATCGGGACTGAAAACTAACCTTGGAATCAGCTTCCTGATGCTCAAGAAGGTGTTTTCCAATATCAACCCGGCGATATCGCCTTCATTCTGGTTCTTCGCGACCAGGTAGATCGACACGGCGCCGCCCAGACTCTGACCATACACGATGATTTTGGTGTCTTTCAAGTCATCTCGCTGACGCAGGTAGTCCAGTGCGGCCTGCGCGTCAATCTTTAGACCTTGTTCGTCGGGAGTTCCCGTGGAAAGACCATATCCTCGATATTCGAGCATCAAGACGTTACAGTCCAACGATCTCTCCAGCATCTGCGCAATCGGTATACGATGGCCGATATTCCCAGCATTCCCATGGAACATGAGAACCGTGAGCTTGGGTGGTATCTTGTCGCGATTCGAAGGGTAGATAAGGTAGGCAGAGAGCGTCTCGCCATCGCGGGTGGGGATCCGAAGATCCTCGTAGTCCGATATGCCAAAGTCCGGAGGTTTAGGCACGTCAGTTCGCGACCCCATAGGCACGTTTCGGGGATAGATAATTTCGCTGATCGAGGACACGTTTTGATTACGCGTTAGCGCGCACAGGGCAGGAAAGGGGGCAAGAGAAACTGTACTTTTGCTTAAAGTAAAGCATGCCGCTGGCAACGACTGCGAGACCCGACGATGCCAGCACGGGCAGCCTGAGGAACTCAACAATGTTCCCGGCCATGGCGCCGAAGCTCCAGGAGGAAGGAGAAGGAGATTGGTCCGACATTGAGCTTCGCTGGTCCGTTGGTTCCGACTCTTTTTCTGTCATGGAACTCAGGTAAAGCCTCACGGATCTACTGGCACATCTGAACTGTTTAGGCAACGACGTGCAGGTGGCAAATCCGCGCAGCGGTGCCGCTCAACCGTACTAGTAATAGTCCCGTGTATCCCATGCCCTTCTTTACGATCGGGCCACTTATCGGACGTTGTCCGGCCTCATACAAGATTTC
>FQSS02000682.1:50624-75767 GCA_900128795.2 Malbranchea cinnamomea | reverse complement strand
GGAATGGAGGAACTTGAACCCCCCACGAGGCAGGAAGACGACAGGAGAAGCGGAGTTGGGCGGCAAAGCACCAGATGTTATCCGTCTATAGACAGAATGAGATCGACAGTAAATGATGCGATGGATGTCAATGTGAATCAAAACTTCTCGTACTCGATTGGACTGCAGCGTTGGCTGGATGGAAGGACGATGAAATGATGGAGACGGAGGAGCATCCGCCGGCCCGCGCCCCTTACGTACGGCGCCAAGCTGGCCAATAAAAGATGTGGAAGCGCTTAGGGAGCTCAGCTCAGACGCTAGTCCCGATCGGGCGAGACGCGCCGCCCTGCTGCCTCAATCGCCCAACAAGCAACAAGCAGCGAGAACAAGAACAGAACCGCTGAAGAGAGAGCTTCTGAACTACTCTTCTTGACAATCTTCATGCCACTATTCTTTTCTCCCTCGTTGTAAACTCTAGCACCATACTCTCTATATCTCTTTTTTGTACTTGACTCTCCGTCCATTACTCACCACTCGTAGCTTAAGTTCCGAGATCTGACGTCTTGACTGCTCCATATCCATCATGGTAAACCACGGGGTCATGGGGTGCTTGGGTGAAGGTATGGGCCAACGCAACAAACCCAATTCGCAGACACAACCTGCTGAATAGCTTCCAGACGGCATCCATGTCGATATGCAGCACTTGAAGAAAGGCGAGGTCAAGTACGTTCTCTGTTTAGCCCTTTACTCTGGTCTCTTTTGCTTGGTGGTCTGCTGCTAAAACCATGCTCGTCATATATCTGCAGTCTCGGCACATCCATGTGAGCTTCGTTCCCTCCCTTGATACCGTCCGTATACGCACGACCGGCCCGTACCCTAACAGACGCGAATAGTATGGCCATCAACTTCAAGGACGGAGTTATCCTCGGAGCCGACAGTCGAACGACCACGGGTGCATACATCGCCAACCGCGTCACCGACAAGCTCACCCAGGTGCACGATAAGATCTGGTGCTGTCGGTCGGGGTCCGCCGCAGACACGCAGGCCGTGGCCGACATTGTGAGCTACCATCTGGGCATGTACAGCGTGGTCTACGAGACGGAGCCCACGACCCAGACTGCGGCAGCTCTCTTCCAGGAGCTGTGCTATGACAACAAAGACATGCTGAGGTCAGGATGCTGGATCCCTGCAACTTACAGAAGAGGAACAAGACAAACGAAGATGTCCAAACTGACACACATTCCAATATAGCGCTGGTATCATCCTTGCAGGCTACGATCAGAGACATGGCGGTCAAGTCTACTCCATACCACTTGGCGGATCGCTACACAAACAGCCGTATGCCATCGGGGGCTCCGGGTCGACGTACATCTATGGCTACTGCGACGCACACTGGAGGGAAGGCATGACGGAAGAGGAAGGCATCGAGTTCGTCAAGGGAGCGCTGCAGGAGGCAATAAAGTGGGATGGCAGCTCGGGCGGTGTGATCCGCATGGTGGTCCTGACGGCCAAGGGTGCAGTGCGACATCTGTACCTCCCGGATAATGGGTACACGGGTCCTGGGCCGCAACCTGTTGAGCTATGAGAGAAGAGAGAAAGAGAGAGAGAGAGAGAGAGAGATGACGCGACATGGGATTGATTTGATTTGCACTTTTCTTATCCTCTTGATGAATTGATCCTCTTTCGTCACTGGTTTAAATGCCCAGCAGGCCTTTCTGGGTGGCCCGTTGGCTGGTTGAGAATACCGCCCGAGAATTCTTCCATGCTGGGAACCATCCCCATGATGGATCTGGGGTCAGCTGGCGTAGAAGGAGGAATGCATGCCCATTTGACGATTTGTCTGTTTCGATGAGTGTAGTACTGTGTGCAGGCCGGTGCAAGCCTGGGTGAAATAAACAATCCCTTTGCATGATCAAAATTCGTCTGTCAAGGACTCCTCGTGTGTACAACAGCCCCGGAGGCGATAGCGTTGCGTGGACCATTGATATATGTACTGGGGATTGTCTCACAGCAAGCAGATAGTCACAGTACCGATACCTGTTGCGAAGGTCTCCCTGGAACCATGGGCAGTCAAAGTCACCGCATGATGGTGAACTCTGTGTGGATGTTGGAGAAAGCACACATGGAGGCGGTGAGCTTAGGTTTCACCTCTACGAGCGCTGCCAGTTCCTTTGCATCGTCATAGTAGTAGTACTACTACATACTAACTACAAACATAGCAGTTGAAGTAAGCAGTAGTAGTATGTACATAGTAGTTTGTACGTAGTTGATTCGCACGGCAGTCAAGCTCTGCACTCATCCCACCACCATCTGTCCAGCTCATCTAGCTCATCCAGCTCTCTTTGCGCTGTTCAACAATGCTCACCGTATCTCTGGTTGCTCCAAGCACCACCGCTCCATGGAGAGACGTACCGGTACATCGTCTCCCTGAGAGCGCGTCCAGCCCTGGTTTTGGTTTTTTGCTCCCACGCCTTCGCCCCGCCACGCCGGCTGCTTGCTTGGCGAGCGAGCGAGCGAGTGAGCGAGCAACACCGGCCAGCCATCGACGATCGCGCAGAAAACCCTCCCAAAGCTGCCGTTGCCTGCCGCTGCTTCAAATTTTTCTAACAATTCTTGTCCAAGCCAGTGGCTCTGTCCAGGACCTGTGTTTCAGAACGGCAATCGTTCGCCCTCTTCGCGCCCCTTCCCACCAGGCCTCTCCCAGCTGTCCCGCCGTGCTTGCAGAGCGATCCGGTCGACGGTCGAACGAAGGGTCTCGGTGACGCATGGGTGCTGCTCGTCTGGTCCGCGAGGTCTAGTGCTATGGGTCCTCCGTCGCCATCGGGCTGAGCCGCGTCCTTCAGCACGTCGTCGTCCTAAACTTCGTCTCTCCGGAGAAGTCCAGCGAAACGACAAGTCAAAGTGGGCGAGAAGAGTTCTCTCACCGCGACCAGCTTCTGCCCCCATAACATTTCTCTCTCTCTCTCTGTCTTTCTCTCCCTCTCTCTCTCTCTCTCTCTCTCTGTCTTTCTCTATCCATTGACGCCGGTTGATTCTTCCCCCGTTCCCAAGAGCCAAATCTCATCTCGTCGTCCTAGCCACAATAGCTTCAATTGCTGCAGCTGCTCCACAGAAACCCCCCCCAAAACAAATAAAAAGGCATGCTCAGCACGGGCATGAGCCAACCGTCGTCCACTGCTGCTCCTCCGTCTGGTTTCCGCGCCTCGCATCCAGCAGCTCCTTTCCACGCCCCGCTCCATCCCGCCACCGCGACTTCGACCGTGGCCAACGCTGCTGCTGCCTCGACCCCAACCTCGTCGTTGTCGTCGGATCGAGCGTCGAATCCCGCTTCCTATTCCTCCTCGACCGTCTCGTCGCAATCGGTGTCCTCGTCGTCCACGCCCTTCGCAACTCATCATCAGCATCGTCATCAGCATCACCATGATTCTTCAGCGTCCCAGGCGTCTCACTCCTCATCCGCACCCCGTGTCTCCTCCGCGTCGATGATCTCCCACCACCCGCAACGCCTGCCGGACCGGCAGCGACCCTCTCTCCACGGCCGTGCGCCATCACAGCAGGACCAGGCACGACACGGTCAGACACCACAGCAGTCCACGCCACGCAGCGGCCGGGAACGCCCGCCTGCGCGGCGCGCGTCCTACGTGCCGGACCAACAAGCCCCTCCGTTTTCCCCCACCTCCCCGCAGCTGCATCCGACCTATCGCTCGACGAGGTCGCTGGGGGCCTCAGAGGCGACGTCGCCCAGCCGGATCAAGGTCCGTGACTTGTCCCACATCCAGAGTTTTGCCAGCGAAGATATGCTGGCATCCTCGACCCGGAAGCCAGGCCAGCGGTTCCCCGACTCCGGACGGCAGTATGAAATCAGCTCGATGCCCGTGTCCGACATTATCGAGATGGTCGCCGGCCTCCTGACCAAGATCACCACCACCAACGACCAGCAGCAGGAGCACCTCCAGCGCCGCTTCCGTCCCGTCGAGGGCGCAAGCAACCTGAGCCCGCAGACCACCAGCATCCTCGCGTTTCGCGGCAACAACGTGCCCGCGATCACCATCCTGAGCTACCTCAGTCGAATTAACAAGTATTGCCCCACCACCTACGAGGTCTTTCTCAGCCTGCTCGTCTACTTTGACCGGATGACCGAAGCACGCAACAGGGGATTGAGACAGAGCCTACAGGGGGTCGAGCAGCAGCAGCAGCAGCAGCAGCAGAAGCCCCGTCCCGCCACTTCGGGCGGCTCATCCGCCAACTCCACTCCTGCCTCATCGACCCCACGCGTCCACTCGTCCCAGTCGTCCATCATCACCCCGCCGTCGTCCGACTATGCGGATGCACGCCTTCATGATCCTCCTCCCGTCGCACCGTCTCCGACGTCTGCCACCACCACCGCCGCCTCCTCCTCCTCCTCCTTCTCATCACACTCGTCCAGCACCGTCCACGCTCCCGTCCCCACTCCATCGCCAAGTCGCAACCTCAGAGACGACACCCCCATCGACCCGTCTTACTTCGCTCAATACTTCTTTGTTGACAGCTATAATATCCACCGTCTGGTGATTGCGGGCGTGACTTGCGCAAGCAAGTTTTTTTCCGATGTGTTTTACACTAATTCTCGATATGCAAAGGTATGGATCACGGACCTTCTTTCACCCCCCTGGATCAAAACAATAAAAAAAATAAGGCGCTCTCTGCCCCGATGCTGATATCCTCTAAATCTTCGTGGATTGTCTAGGTTGGTGGTCTACCCCTGCTTGAACTGAACCACCTCGAACTCCAATTCCTCATCCTGAACGACTTCCGTCTGGCCATCCCGGTCGAGGAACTAGAGGCGTACGGGACGATGCTCGTCGAATTCTATGCCCGGGAAGTCGTGGCGCAGCAGAAACGGCGCGAAGGAGAGCAGCAGCGGAGTGGTAGGGATGTTGACCCGACGAGTAGAGGTGCCGTCGCGTCAGACGTTTCTGGTGGAAGCAAGAGAGACGGTGCAGAAGCGCAGCCGCCGCCGCCGCCGCAGCAATGAAGCCACAGACTATTATCTCACATACTTTACATATACCTACTCCTAATTTACGTTGTCACGGCCGAAGCAAAGCAGATAGCAGCTTTTAATAACATGCAAATACCCCTACCCTTTCCCTTACCCCACCCCATCCTCACCAAATGAGATTTTTTTTTTCTTTTGAATCTGCATAGTGTCTGAGCGTTGGGTGGGATAACGTGTTGCATCATGGCGTGGAGGTGGAAGTTCTGTTGATCTGATTTTGAACTGAATCCAATTGAGGTGCGCGCCTGACATGAGATGATGTAAACTTGCTTCTCCAGCTTTGTATAGCGACATACCTACATAATTTTTCTTTCTTTCTCTCGTTCTTTTTTTCGGATACAGTATCTACTACTACTAACGTCCTCTCTCTCTCTCTCTCTCTCTCTCTCTCTCTCTCTCTCTCCCCCTCTCCCTCTCTCCCTCTCTCTCCCTGTCTCTCTCTGTCTCTGTGTGTATGTGTGTGTCTCGGTACTGTTAATCAAGGCTAACCCCGGAAACGCCAGTTTGACTGGTCGAGTGTTTCAAGGTGTTCCGCGGATGATACATGATACGTACATCCCAGCAGTCCCGCCTGGGCGGTGTCGTGTATAATCGAGGTTACAGACATACATGTATGTACACCATGACGACTGGGCCGTTTTGGGATAGGGTAGAAGGTAACGGTCGTCGTGCAAGAGCTACGAGCTAGCTACTGCTGCTGCTGCTGCTGCTGCTGCTCCTATTGAACTTACAGTAAGCTTCTACGGATTCCTTGGGGACCGAAGGGGGCCGGACAGCCACAACCAGGATCCAAAGGGAATCAGATTTATGGTTTCGACGAAGCAAAGCTTAAAATGGGCGCTCTCAACCAACCCACCCCCGCGGATGTACCACGTTCCGTAATATGTACTTGGAGAGTAACTACAGACTGCCCATCTCGAGTACATACGTTTACAGACTTGTAGGGTTGGGATAGTAGATTACGCTCCATCTCTTGCGCATCATCTATCGCACCGCTCTAATCCGATGTCCTGCCCCTCTTCAGCATGGCCGACGGCAAGGGTGAGACACCGCTCCACCTGGCAGTCGCGTACGACAGGACGGAATCCACGAATCAGTTGCTCCTCGCCGGACCAGACGCCGACGCGCGGGAACCAGACAGATTATTTTCTTTCAGCGGACATTTTTCTGTCAGGAACATCACTGCGTTACCGCAAGACTCGAGCCAGTGTTGACACCTGGGCAAGCGCAATGAAGAGCTCCATTCTATCCAGACAGAATAGCGCTAGGAGACGCATGCTGAAGCATCATAACCTCCTAGCTAGTAGAATATTAAGCCAAGAGAAGAAGAGAGAGAGGGAAAGAAAAAGGCTTGACGTTGAAGACACTTGTGGCGATACGCTGTGAATAGGATTCAAGGTGTTTGGATCTCAGAGCCACCGTGGGAGTTACGAGGCCTATGGTTGCGCTGTCGGACACTTGGTATGGGCTGCGGCTCTGGGCTCGTCCGTCCATCAGCGACAAAGAACTGGAGCTGAGGAGCGAGTTGGGTGTTGAATGGACTCACGCCTGATTGACCTCAAGATCGTAGTACATACAGTAGTAGTAATTATGTAGTACGTAATTACTGAAGTCTGGAGATTCGTTCCCAACTTTTCAATGTGCTGTTTGGTGGATGACTAACACAGTGAGAGATGTTCGTGCGCCAAGATGGGAACAGAGCATCATTTCCATCAAGAATCTCTGCGACTGTACGACGTTTCATGCCATCCACGAGAGTGGCCATGAACCTCACTGCGGGAGCGCAAAGCTCGTTATAACCAGCCACTTCTCGCAGTGTAGACCAATGCTCGATCGGCCAGCTCGAGCGCCATCTCCTCTCTTCATTCATGCCAGTTGAGGGCGAGAGAGGCAAGAGACACACTGCCATGCGAAGAAGAGAGAGATTCAGAGTCGACCGTGAGCTCGCACATCCCTGCAGATGGGAGGCCCAACCAGTCAAAAGCCACGGCAATTGGCCGATCAGGCCCGAGCGACGTTGTGAGCCGAGTTGATGAGTGTCGTGCCCATGTTGCCTCGCTGCCATAGTTACGCAGGCGGTGGCATTCGTCGTGGGAATGACGTGTGCGGAGAAGTTGGCTGCAGAATATGGCCTTGTGTGAAACTCTCTGCATACCGTGAGGTGAGTCTTGGTAGTTCGTCCATGACAGATGCTCCTCTAACACTATTATTAGTTTTTCTTCTTACATCGTCCGGAAAGCTATATGAACAGTAGCCTTCAAGAGAGAAAGTTAGAGTATGATTCAAAAGTCGGCCGTCGGTCAGCTCGTATTTCTTCTCTCATGCTATAGCCCCTAGGCCAAGGAAAGAAAAAAAAAAAAGGAAACCTGAGTATGTATATATAGGCGTCGCTGGGCTGTTACCAACGGCCGAGTAAAAGAGAGGAAAAAAAAAGGGAATTATGAAACAGTATTTAACAAGAAAGACATGGGATGGGTGGGTGGTTGGATAGGCCACGAATCATCATGGTCTTGTTGAACGGATGGCTTGAGTAGATCTGCACCACAGAACAGGACAGGTCAGGCTGCAGCCTAGCATGGACCGAGGCTACCTGCCCATCTGCCGCACCATCCTCATAAATGCGTCTTCATCGCCTACGGAACTGAGCGCCCAGTACCGTCTCGCTACATCACCGTCTACCTCACCATTCCCACCAGTGTGACTATTGCTCTGACCGCTGGCGTTCCCAGGCGACGCATCGCGCAAACTCCCTCTCCTGCGCGATTGCCTCCCGACGTTCTTGGGACCCCATCCCAGAATCCCCACGGCAAGTCTCTGCCCTTCGTCTCCCGGCGCCAAACTCAGTAACTGCGTCTCCAGCCCTCCTAGGACTGATACCGCAGCGCGGATCAAGATCCCGTCGTTCTCGAATACCCAGCAGTCCCAGACGCGGCTGAGGCGCTCGAGGTCGAGACCATTCGTGAGCAGGCTGCGGAACATGGGCTCCCAAATCTCCTGGTCGGTGAGACAGAGGTTCTCGCAGAGATGGGTGGAGAGGCGCGGGAATTTGAGGCGGAGAGTGGCGGACGCGAGGGAGTAGGAGCGTGCGGTGGCGCCGGGGTCGGAGGTGAGGAAGGAGAGTGGGAGAGGGCGGTTGAGCGCGTTGGCGAGGACTTGAAAGGCTGTGGCGCGAGAATCCACTTGTAGAAGCAAGAGTGCGGCAATGGTCTGGCGGCCTTGGTGAGTGGAATTCGTTGGGGATCGTTTCAGAGGGGGGGAATTAGATATACTTACGTGGAGTCCACGGAGATACCCGACGTCGCTTCTATACATGCAGTATGCGTCCAAGACATCAATCAAGCTGTCTCGCAGCGGACATCCCTCCTGGAACATGTTGAGTTCCGGGAACGCGGTCGAGGCGTCCCGTCTAATGGCGTCGAAGCACTCTTGAAGTCTTGATGACCGATTGTCACCTTTTTCCTGCCCTAATTTTGCCTGTGCCTGCCGTGCCCTTTCGAGGGCTTTCTTAAACGACTCCTCCGTCAAAGAGAGCTCGTTCCCCAGTGCGCGCTTCCAGACCTCTCCTCTGGAACGTGGGGTGACGCCCCTCCACCACAGTTCGCGAGTCTTTGGCTGCGAGATAACCTGATCCCAGTTGGGGAAAACATATTCATCCCAGATGCGCTGTAACATCTTCCGCGTATCATCTCGCTTGCACTGTGCCGAGGCAGCCGCTGCTGCCTTTCGTCTCTCTACATCCCTTCCGTTAGCTGCTGACCTACGACTGCAAAGCTGTTAATTGAGGCCATACCGGCTTCCCTTGATTGAGCCATCATCTTCTTATACTCTTTTAGATGCCTTCTCTCCTCCTCTTTGTCTTTAGGAGGCAGCCAACTCGGTCTGGTGCGCGACAGAACTTTTTCCTTTTCTTTACTGATGGGTAGAGGATCGATCATGACATTTGGTCTCTGCAGCGGCGGGAGCTCAATCATACTTCCAGACACGCGTTTCATCTTTTCAATGCTCGATCGGGCAGATTCAAATTTCCCGCTCTGAACGCGTTCCTCATGCCGCCGGGCTGCCTCATCTGCGTGGAATTCGAGCGCTTCCGTCAAGATCCTTGCCTCTTCGGATAATTCTGACAGGAGCACGTCCCAAGAGTTGGCACGAGGAGCGGGCGGGCCCGGAATGGTGGAGCGGAGCCGCGCAGGCCCTACGGACCGCGAACGGGGCGTTTTCACCTTGGGAAGGGATCTGCTGCCACTGGGAGGAGAGGATGGCGCAGAATTGGGGGACGGAGGAGATACGAAGGTCGAATGGGACAGAGGCAAAGGCCGCGGTCCGGGACTTTTGCTGGCGCTTCTGGCGCGTGCGCGCTCTTGGGGAGGACGTGGGGAGATCGGGACGTTCCACAGGGTCGCATCATCGGGCAGGTCATCATCGGAATCGTGGTACTCTTGTTCCAATTCCTCTACCGTCTTGCGCGGTCTTGACGACGAACGGGTAACGGGGAGTCTGGGTGCGGATCGGCTTGCGACACGGGCCGTGGAGGGAGACAAGACCGGGGTGTTTGAGGGGGATGGTGACCGCGAACGGTTTTGTGATGGGGAACGCGGTGCAGAGGGACTCGACCCCCGACGAGATGGTCTTCCCACACGCGGTAGATCCAACGCACCGTTGACCCGGTCGCGACCCGGAGCGACTCCATTCACTTTACCGCCCGTCGCGGTTGTCGAGGTCAGTTCCCGCACCGTAGCCATTGGCGCGAGACTGCTTCCGTAGTATGCAGAAGCCTTGGCAGCTCGATATGGAAGCTGCACGGCAGACTTGGGGCCGGAAGAATGGAGGTACTCCACGTCAACCACCTCGTCGAGACCGATCTCTTCGAAATTAGAGATATCCGTGAGAATGCCATCGGGAGAGGAGCGGTGGGAAGAGGTGTGGAAGGAAGACGATTTGGACGACTTGGAGCCGGACAGATCGGGCGGAGAATCGGGGGCCACGGTAGCGGTGCTCATCCCGGCGTTGGCGTTGGACGATGAAGCCGTCCTTGGTGTGGCTTTTCTCCGTAAAAATATTAAGATTAAAAAAAAATTTGGGGGCCAGATAATCGGGGCTGAGAGAGATGAAGGTCGGGGTGCCGGACGCGCTCTCTACGGTGCACAGCCGACAGGATCAAAAAGGGGGATAACGACGGCAAACGAGGGACAGGGGGGCGGAATCGGGCGAGCGAAGGAGGAAGCTAAAGAGGCCTCAATCCGGGCCAGGGCGAAACCACGTCGTCCAGGAACAAAAGAAAGAATAAACAAGAAGCTGGTTAGGCTAGATTAGCGAACGATAAGAGAAGCAGACGTGATCTCTCTCTCTCTCTCTTTCCTTCTTTTTTTTTCTCCTTTTTCCGTGTCTGGCGGAGGGCGAACGAGAGTGAGTCCAGTTTAGTAGTGGTGCAATATCAGCAGGAGTTGGAGGCCATGGCGGACCAGCGATGGATTGGCAGGAGATTCGATTAGAGCAGTTGGCAGATCGACACGGACAGCCGCTCAACCCGCAGCAATGATAGTCAACGACAGCAGACGGACATGAAGCAGCAACAGTAGAAGAGAAGAAAGAAGACGACGACGACGACGATGTCGACCAAACGAAGACGAAGAGAAGACAAAAGAAAGCCAGCCAGACAGACAGACAGGCCAAGCGATGATCTCTCTCTCTCCTCTCCTTCTCTGTCTCGGTCTCTAGTCTCTCCCTCTTCCATCGCTTGAAGTTGGCTTTGGTCCCGTGCCTGCGACTGCCAGGAAGGGAAAGGCCCAGCCAAGCCCAGCCAAGCCCAGCCAGCCGCTCGGGTCGCACCAGTCCGTTTTGGGCCTAGTGGAAACCATGAAACACGCCGTTGCCAGACGGACCTCTTCTCGCGGCCCAGGCTGGAACGGCTGGGTGGTGGTGGAGAGCAAAGCGATGATGGAGACGGGACGACACTCTTCCGCGACCACCCGCCGTATGAGTCGCGAATGGGGAGGACGCCCCTTTCATTTTACCGCCCTACCAAGATGAGGCTGCTTGCAGCCCTGATCTTGCGCCACAGCCTTTCCATATCAGGATTAGCGGCCCGTGTGTCAGCGGCATCGGGCGGTCAGGGACGCAGCCACAGAAGCTCCCCATCCCCTGTCCGCATCGGGACTAGTGGTGCTTACTTGCTTGTGGCGCCCTGCCAAGTTGCCAAAACTGCACACAGGCCTTTCTGACCCATGAAAAATATGTAACTATCGCATCACAACAACAACAACAGTAGTTAGTTAACAGTTAATAGACGACGCGATGAGATGCCAACTCACTGACTACACTGCGTTATAAATGATCGTCGGGTGATACTGCCCGACCGTAATCTGATACCCCGCACAGAAACGACACGAGACAAGTGCTGCTCCCAGTTCTAACTTATAATAATAAGAGTAATCCGAGGTCCAATGTACTCTGTAGGTACTACTGCCACTTTTCTCCATCTCAGCGAAATCTCTGGGCCAATTTTATTGAATCCAAAGTTCCTTTTCGCGCCGCCGTTTCATCTTCCTAAAGCTTTGCCGTCCCGCCCCCACCAGCCAAAGAAAAAAAAAGGGAGAGAAAGAGAGAGACTCATGCATAGTACTAGCAAGTGTGTAAGGACAGTATGTCATCAACCATGGGGTAACTATCTAGTATGTATCTAGCTAGTGGTTCCATCCATGCTAAACACAAGGATCAAATCTCAACAACTCAAAACCTCAACCTCCCAACTGCACTCTCCGCCCCGCGCACAACCCTCCATAACCTCACCGCCTCCCTGTGCGTCCGGGGCCTTGCCTTCCTCACCACCTGGTCCAGCCAACTCAGCACCTCCCCTAGCCCCGTCTGCTTGCGGCCTAGCACCTGTCGGAACGCCATGCCCGCCAGCCACGACACTTGCCACGGCCGCACGGCTGGCTCAAGCTCGACCTGAGTCGGGGATCCCTCTGGCCGCTGTGTCTGCTGCACGATGTGTTGAGCCTGGCGGATCAGGCCAGAGATGATCCGGATCAGTAGTTTCGTAGATGAAGATGAAGAAGAAGAAGATGATGATGATGCTGGTTTCCTATTCCCACTTCTTTTTCTTTGTTGGAGTCGTCTTCGCCCTGGCCGCGAGCGAAGTGCATGGTGGTACCTATATATCTTCATCGCCGCCTCGATGAACGCAGCATGCAAATTCGCCATCACAACTCGCGCGGCGTTGTGCTTTGCATCAACAAACATCGCGTGAAAGTGCAAACGGAACGTGGTTAGCGTCTTGCGATGGAACGTCTGGCCGGGCCGCTTGCTGCTCTCCACGGTCAGCGTGTCCGACACGCGCATCTCCTCTCCGCTACCAGGATCGCCACCATGACTGCTGCTGCGGCTGCTCTCAACCTTGTGCGGTCGATCCTTGATAATCGCGAGCGTGCGCGTGTCGATGAGCGTCCCGCAGTACGGAAACTGGCCATGCGCAGACGCCGGGAGCCGTGGGATCGTCAGTCCGTTGACTGTCGCATCGAAGTTGACCAGCGTCTTGCCCGCACTGACTGAAATCCCGTAGTTTGGATTTCCGTCCAGCATTACCTGCAGGAAACGCTGCGCCACTTCCCTGTCTGTTGTGATGAGTAAGTAGTCGTCGACAAGCCTCATCAGCAGCACGCCTTCGTCATCGCGTGGTTCGCGCAAAAATCCCAGTTCCCGGGTCTCGTGCTCGCCGTAGAAGAAGTTGCATAGCAGAGTCGACACCACCGATCCCTGCGGGATGCCGTTCTTCTGGCGGTAGAATTTCTTTCCGATCTTGACCAGATTGTTGCCGATGTGCTGTGCGAGTAGGTTGAGCAGGTCATTGGTGTTGAATCGCCTCTGCACCCCAAGATCGACGAACACTGTGCTTGGTTTCTTTGTCGTCGCGCTCTCGTGCGTGATTATATCATACGGGGTCATAAAGTCGCTAGAAGCGACCGCCTTTGACACGAACTTGCGGATGGGTTTGTCTCGAGTAATCTTTAATCCCACGTCGTCTTTTTCTCCTGGGTGATGGGGCACCCGGGCTCCTGGCTTCACTTCCACGTGCTTAGTGATGCGATATTCATCCTCACCAACAAGCTGTTCAATCAGCTGCATCAGTCGCTTCTGGGGAATCGTGTCGAAGCAGGATTGAACGTCCAGTTTGACAAAGTAAAACGGCTTGGTCCCGATGATGCCCCGTTGTACCATCTTCTCCTTCAACCCCTTTAATCGAGCATATATATCCCCTACCTTCCATATTGCCGATCCAAGTGCTTCTGGCTGCAACCCTTTCTCGTAGTTGAGCACGTTGGCCACAGGTGTCATGAGGATGTTGATGCTGGGACCCAGCTCCGTCCTTCGTCCCCATGCAACTTTTTTCTCTGGTCGTCTCCGGAGATTGACAATTGGCCTGGCACCCACTGCCTTTGGCAGCAGCCGGAGGTGGCCAAAGGCCAACGATCGTCTCGAGAGGATATCTTTCGCTCTGTCCTTTTTGACTTCTTCGAAGAGGGATGTTTTCAATTCCATTATGGAAGGTTCCGCAAGTTTTCGCCAAACATCATGTCTAAAGTAGAATAGGCGGTTTCGATGAACCCCTGACTCCGTAACGTAGAAGTTACACCGAATCAGGGGGATCAGTAACGAGTCAAACAAGTAGTAAACAAACTCGAGGAATATCTCTGTACGCTTGCGGATATCGGACAGTGATACTTTGCCGGGCGTGTCTGGTGAACCCTCGCTTTTCTTTGGCGGCTGCAGCCATGGTATGGAGGTGATTTTTAAGCCTTGAGACACCTCATGCAGGGACAGACTTTCATATCGGCCCAGCCGGATGAAGACGTCCACATAGCGCAGGATGTTATCCCGGTTGTGATCTTTATCGTCACCGCAGCCAAATAGCTCGTTTGGGATTAGCTTTTTCATCACGGCGCGACAGAATGCGGAGACAGAGGACACAGGGGTTGCAAATTCAACCATCGAGCACTTTCCGGTCGGGATATCTTGGTTGACAGGGCAATAGTATCGGAGTAGCTCGACGTAGGCGCATGCCCGGTGTCGCTTCTGGAGCTTTTGGATCAGAGAAACGAGTTGTCCACGCAACCTCCTGGGAATTTTGTTCGGGTTTTGGTTGTGAGTCTTCCCCGTGGCAAGGTTCTTCATACTTAGCACTTGAGCAATCTCTTTTTCCCGGAGCGTGTAATCCTTGAACGGCTGCACGGTCTCCTTGCGGTCCACGGTGGACGTAAATACATTATGCAGGCCAAACTGGCGTGGAAAAATGTATCTCATGATGTGCACCGTGTGATCGAGGTTAGAGCTATCTGGATATCGGTTTAAAACGTCTATTACCAGTGTCAGCTGTCAATAATCCGAGAGAGAAAGAGAGAGAGAGAAGATGGCGGTTGTACCTACGGATGTGTCGAAGACCAAATCTGACTTGTCCCTTTGCGTTCAACGCCGCCCGGGCGTAGAACATACGACGTCTGACGAAGACAATATCGCCTGGCGTATGAATTGGCTTTGGGGGGTAAACGTCTTTAGGGGTCCTCTTCGGAATTGGGGAAGTCTGTAGATCAACCAACGGAATCCCTATGGTTTCAATCAGCACATTTCAATCTGCACAGCAGCATTTAAAGAGAATCTGCTAACCACTCAACTGATAATACGTCCCGCTTTTGGCTCCCTCCAGCTGAATAAAGAGGCCACAGTCCAGGAGCAGATGAAGCATAATCTCCTCACAGTTTTTTCCCAGCAAGCCCAGCACACTAGTCCAGGGAAAGTTCTTGAGAAGAAATACATTCTTGTTTGGATACTGTGGAACAATTCCGGGGATGTTGGACATTGGTCCATGTTCCTCATTGGGAAAGCAACTATCTGTGGCCCATTGGAAACCATGGCAGAGCAGATGGGGTGGGCGGTAGAAGGAGCCTTGATAGCGTCTGAAAAGGCTGAGAATAGCAAAGTCGACTATCTAAAATCGAGTGTTAGTTAATGGTCCGATCTTTTCAATCCAAAGAAAAAAAAGAGAAACCAACTGACTGGGCTTCGTCAGATGCATACCTCGCTCTGCGAGCTGGTGGGCCCATCGTCTGCACTGCTCGTCGTCGAGCGAAACTGGGATTGAGTGAAAGCAGCAAATTCGCGCTGACGTGTGATGTTTGTGGCATTGTCTGGCTTTTTCAGCACTCCCACCATGGTCGAATCAAGCAGCTGCGCGAGGGCAGAGGCGTTGCCGTTCTTCTGCTCATCATGATCGCGGCAGGGTTCAACTTCTTCAGCTTGGGAGGACAACGAAGCGATCCTTCGACGTCGTGACTTTGACGAAGCGGGAAGAATCTCAAGAAGATAGGCTCTGAGAGAGACTACGCGTGGATAGTAGTGGGAAAGGACTGGATGGCTGATTGATGATGACGACGATGATGATGATGATGATGGGGTTTGTGAGCAGGAATTCGATGGTTTGACACGTTTTTTCGAGGAGTCTTCAGAGACACGCTTCCTTTTCTTCCCCATTATTTTGAAGCTTAGAATTACTTCATCCCTTGCTTGCTTTAAATCGAAAAATATCGGCCTTGGAGGCTGTAGTTGATTTCTTGTGACGAGTAGAGCACGACAATGTTATACTGGACGCGTCCTGGCAGACGCGTCTGTAACGAGTAGGCCTTAGTTGTCGAGTCGGCCTTGCGTAGAACCAGTCAAGTCAACTTTTATATTTTCTCCTACCCATGCACTCAGCAGTCTCGTCGAAGCGAGCTCTATCTCGACCGTCTTGTTTTTCTCCAATGCGTCAATTACGGCAGTATATTACCCGATACGCGATTTTCATACGACTCACTAGAGGCTTTGGATCTCGAAGATAACTAACTTAGTTAACTATCCAGACAGGTATTAGATAACCATGAAGATACTCCGTACCACCCTCTCCATTGATAGTACATTTGGTCTGAGAAAAAAATGACCCCCAATGTGTGATGACACAGACAATCACACTCCTAAAACTGGGCAAAGTTCATTCAACCACATGGTATAGCATTTGCTGTTTTGTCCGGCAGACGTTCGCATAAGCCTGCGCCAAGACACTTGATGGGGAGATTGGCAGGTTCGGGGTGACATGAGTTGTCGGGCAACAGTGTTCACGAATGCCACTGTTTGCGCAGTTCGTGCCAGAGTCCTAACTTCTCTTTCTCTTTTATTATTTAGAATTGCCAGGCACATGGGCCGCATCACTGAATGACATCATGCACGGTCAATTTCGGACGAAATGCTGCCGGGAAGCTTCGAAGGCACGAGGTTTTTTTTTCTTGTCAGTGATACCTGAAAGGACCAGATCAACCCCAGCGATAATGACACCCGGAAATTCACGACCAGAGTTAACTGAATCTGTAAGATTAGAAACGACTGCGTGTCCGCGTTTAAAATTAGGGTGCCACCTGCCCCGTCTCCTGAAACAACACTGAAATGTGGAAGAATTGCCTTGTCTAAAGTTTTTAGTCACTCACTTGTCGAGTTTTCCTCGGGTCAATTCTCCGTTCAAACCCCCGCTGAGAGGATCGGCTGAGTTTGGTAGACTGGCAATCTGTTATAAAGTATGTATATATTTCCACTCAAGAAAAGAGCCGGTCTTTCTGGGCAATCGGATATCGCGGGTTCTAGTACCTTTGAAGTGGAGAGAGATTCAACGCAGGGATCTTAATATTTTTTTTTGGCGAAATCCATGCGAAAACGGTCGAATTAATCAGGTGGAGAACGATTGATTCATCCTCCCGACGGCGCCCACCCAAACATGAAGCGTAAAAACTTTGGAGACTTAGCCAGGAACTGGTAATTATTATTGCCGTCCTTTTTGGCCCCTCACTCCCTCAGGTACAGAGGGACTCCACATGAAGAACCACGGTTCATCTCCAAGGACACGAACTTTTTCTCGACGACCACGCGGTTCTACTCCACTTTTCCACAAATCCACGAAGTGCTGGCACTGTCCTGACATAATGGTATTTTGTTTCTTTCATTTCGATAACTCCCCCTTTTTGTGGATGTTTTCCTGGATCCTCGAAACTGGGATTCGCAGACTGCAAAGAAGAGAAGCAGGGCAATCTCCGGCAGCCACCCGAACGTCCATGTGTTGAGACTCGAGCAGGGCAGCGCAAATCTCAATAATCACATATGTGTCCTGGTTCCCGGTCTCGACCAGGCCATCTGTGTCCGCCTTTGCTGGGGTGTTTTGCTCACTACATATACCAGTCACGTCGTCCTTGCAGTGTCAACGAACGCCAGCGAGGAGACGCACGGGATCATCCGTTGTACCGCGCACCGCACGAATATGTACATCATGCGCCTGCAAACAGTGGTTCTCCGTACGTGCGATGACACAGAAGGCGGACTCATTGCAGGATGGTCATTTTCTTTCTTTGTTTTGGGTGTTCATTGGTCTTGCTGCAGATGTTTTTTTTTTTCCTTCTCCCCTGGATGAATGCAGTATATGTTTACTCCTTAGATAGAGCTCATGAAACAATGAATGCAAAGAGAAGTTCCCATCACAACTGGTTGCCATCAGAGACTCTTGGTTCTCCAACTAAACAATGAAAGAGAAAAAAAGGCAAAGGTCGGATTTCTTACTATCGATAAGAAGAAAGTGAAGGTGTGGGAGATCCACCGTGGATCCCGCCCTCAGTGTCTAATAGAGTTGACTGTGACTGACCCTCCCTGCCAGCGTTCCAGGCCTTTCTTTTTTCTCCCTCCTTCTGCCCACCTTTTTCCCCGGTCTTCCCCATTCGTCGATGAACTTACTCTGAATGAGCAGGAACGGCGGCAACAACAACACACAACAGACCTCCACGGCTCTCTTTCTCTCTCTCTCTCTCTCTCTCACGCGTCGTGACGGCCCTCTCTTTTTCTTTCACACCTCCATCCACATTCTTTCTTGCATCTCTACAAATACTTCACCTAATCACCGACGACATCATCTGCTCCGTCACTGCCACGTCGCATACCGTAATTCGGCTTCTTCTGGCGCTCTCTATTCGCTGCCTGATTCCTCCTAGCGTCGGCCTGATCCGATTGCTCGTTGGATCGATCGCCCGCGCCCCAACCCGGCATCAGGCAGGACTAAGGCACCGCTAAGGCACAGCAAGATAGGGCCAGCACATCTTCTTCTCCTTTCCTTTCTGACCTGCTTCCTTGTAGGTTGACAAGACTCTCGTTGTGTGGCCGTTGAAGCCTTAGTACCTGGCCTCCTCAATCCTCTCCCCCGGGATCCTGGGCGACGTGTAAGGCCAATCCAGCCCCTCGCCCTCCCTCAGCTTTTTAATTAAACTAGAGAAAAAGTCCTTTCTCTCGAATGGCCCTGTCAGGCACTGACACCGGTCTGGTTAATCCCAGTTCATGTGCATCCTGTATACGATACACTCCCGCTCTTACGGTCAGGACAAGAGAAGGTCGTGTCGGTCAGATCAACAAAACCACCACCCCCCGCCAACTGCTCCACCCTAACAAGACATTCCGGAACAAGCTCGTGTCACAGCACGACGACGGGCTTCAACTGAAAGGCTGCATCACAGCCGCGGCTGCTGCACAGTTGCGCGCTCACACTTTTGGGCATAAACTTCCGCTTTCCCCATACAGTTACGCAGTCTGTGTGCGCAGAGACGTGAAGATGGTCCCACAGACCGCCTGTCCTGTCCAATGCCAGTGATGCATTTGTGAACACCCGTCGCTGCCACGTCGTGAACGACGATACCACTACTACCACTACTACTACACGAGGACAAACTCCCTAAACTGTGCACCAGCTGTTGAGGTATCGACTACTCTCTACATACAACCTTTTCTGAAGCTTTGGAAACGATACTCCTGTTCCGGGTTCCTCTTTCATCTCCGCCGCTGGCATAGTAGAAAGTCAATGGTCTGTTGCGTGTAACAACAACCATGTCTGCCCACGCGGTGGATCACCACGAGCCTCCCGATCCCCTCCTTCCGCCCACCTCAGCCTCTTCCTACGCTCCGCTCGATCCATCCTCGTGCTCCTCTTCCTCCGCCTCTCTCCCGCTCCAGATCCTTCCCCAGACAACGTATTCGCCCCCGCGGGCTGTGCGACCTGGCCAGCAACTGCTTTCGATCGATACTACACTCAATGTCAACCCCCACCACCAGCGCCAACCACAGAGTTTCGACGAGCCCCCGTCCCCTGATCCCCGTGAATTCTACCTGCAGTACCTGAACGCGTTTGGGTACGACGGTGCCGGACCTTACGACGACGACGACTCCGTCTCACGTGTCACGGACACCAGTTCGGTGAACCCATCGCAGATCTCCATCGGGTCACCTGTGTCTCGCCGCGATCGACAGCGTTCGTCATCTCGTTCACGCCTCCATCGTTCTCCCTCTACCTCCACCGCCAGGAGCAGCCGCGATCCTCCTTCCCCGACACACTCCAGACAGAGCCAGAGTCCCTCCTCCGCACGACGGCGGCAGCCCTCGCTCAGATTCAAGTCTCTTGTCGACAAGTACAACGGGACCCCGGACGAGGTGCTTCCTAGACCCCTCGGCTCAATTGGTGAGTCTCGAGGCACAAGTCCCAGCGCTTTCGCTCGTTCGGGCACCCGTCCACAGACGAACAGAGTCACGAGCGACGGCTGCAACGACAAACCACCATCGTCGGCCAATCCTCGAGGCTCCGACCGTGAAGGTTCACCCTCCGTTCCTGCTGCAAATGACCCATCCCCCGTATCACCGTTTCGTGGCGCCGCTGCAGTTCGAAGACCTTTGTTCGGAGAGATTGTACCGGCCAGCGACGATCTCCCGGCTCAACAAGGTCGACAGCGAAGTGGTTCGGATGTGATTATGCGAACTCCGAATTCCTTATTTGTTGATGTGTCGACTGGCTTTTCCAAGCGTGTGGACCCGCATTCTCCGACGGCGTGGTATCTTGGCTATAATTCTCTTGACAAGATTGACCTCACCACACACCGCGTTGTTCATAAAAGATCCCGAAGCGATTTGGGGGGAGATCTCTCAGCGATGGCCGCATCCATGCACGGCTCGAGCGACTCATTATCCCCGAATGCATTCGCTAAACCCGCAAACCGCGGCCCGCCACGTTCTCCATCGCGTATTCCCGTACCCGCACGACGCCCAAGTCATGCTTCCGACTCTGGAAGTTCCACTCGCTCGACCAGGACCAACTCTGCGTCGGATCGACATGTCGGTAATGCACAACTTGCCTCAAGAGGAATAGGAACCAGCGCTCTTCCGGTACGGCCACCAAGAACTACATCGTCCTCACAATTTCGCAACGACTCTTCGAAATCCCCCGTGAGATTGGGCGTAACGTCACCGCCACGACAGCGAGGAACTGGTAGGCACGATCAGCTTCAATCACAGAAAAGCCCAAAGGTGAAAGCCTACATCAGTGCTCCACCGCAAAAGAAGTCTCCACCTCTGCGGAGTTCGCGACCACGCCAGCCTGTGTCTATGGCAACCACCACGTCGTCACGGGCGAAGATCGTAGACAGGATATCGAACTTTAACAACAGTGCCAACACCTCCTCTAGGTCAGACGCCGGTCGCGCTAACCGCCAAAAGTCACGGCGGATCCCGGAGTTGGGAAACGTGGATTTCGCCGCTCGACGCCAGCAGATCCAACAGGCATTCAACAAATCGATCAAAGAGGCAAACGCAAAGAAAGAGGAGCGGGCAGTGCGGAGACGGCAGCTTGCCAAAGAAAAAGAGAATAAAAATGAACCGAATGACCAGAAAATGCAGCAGAAGCAGAAGCAAGGAGAGACAAAGGAGGACGCACAGTTGCAGTCACCGACTCCGACAGAGCCAAAAACTCCTGCACCACCGATCACAGACACTGCAGACACCCCAGTATCTGAGAATCGACCTTCAACTCCACATTCTCCAGAAGGCGGTCATGAAGAGTTTGTCACTCCTGAAGAGGGACCATCACCACGTGTGACTGATTCACCAGCCAAGGACGATAAAGATCCTCTACATGAACCCATCGCTCAGTCGCTTGCTGATACTGATTCCCAACCAGAGGAAGCGGTTATACCAATAGCGATAGTGGTCCCCCGATCACAGACACCCGATCGAGGACGACCAGTCAGTCCACCTTCCGCTGCGACTGATACGACTATCTTCGATACAGGTGCGCAGTCTGACTTGCCGACACACAGAACCATGCTGAGCCAGATCATGCAAATGCGCGAGTCTAGCACTCCCAGTGTCTCTTCTTTCGAAGACGACGAAGCAGATGATGACGATGACCTGTCCCTTGACCATGATGACAAAGAATCCATTCAAATCGTTCTTCGACGTAGTGGTTACTACGCTGAATCCACCGACGCTAGTAGCAGCGATAATCAATATGAGCAGGAAGACTATTCCCGGCTCAGCGACGGACAACAGAGGTGGAGTCTGGGTTCGTGGACGTCATCACTGCGGGAGCGGTACCGGTCGGCCCCTGAGTCCCACCCGCCGCCTGCCGAAAGTGTATTAGTGACAGACATCAAGGACGATTCGTCACAAGCTGCCGTTGAAAGCCTCTCTTCTTCTCAACTGGTACTTCCAGCAACCAGATATGATCCCGACGAGGCCAACGCAAAGGGAGAACCAGAGCCTGCTGCTGAAGCAGCGGAATCGTCGTCCCAGCGACCTGCGACCGACGGCGTTCGCACTAGCATGGATATATCGCAACAATACCCAGACCTGATTAAACAAGCTGGATGGGACTCCAAGCGCGCAACTCAATTGTACTTTCAGGAGCTTGCAAAACTTGGGTTCGACTCCTCTCGATTTTCAGCAGTGTTGGAACTTGGAAAGGCTGAGCCAGAAACTTCGACCCAGAACCAAGGAGACGAACACACAACTGATGGATTGGCTGAGGATGCTGTCATCGTTCCAGAGTCAAGAGACATTCCACAATCCGATTATACCCAGCATCGTGCAAGTTTGAGTTTCCGAGATGATTGGGAGCAGGCGTCTACATCGATTGTGGACTGGATGAAACACGCTGAAGCGGAAGAAGAGATGACCAAAAATGTTCAGGAGAATCGCCCTGAGGGTGAAGGTGGTGAAACACCCCGTGCTGAACCCAGTCTCAAGGCCGATGAGGGTCTTGGTGTGACAATCCGTATCCAATCGTCGCAACTCGACGACTCGCCCACTATACCTCCGCCCCCGTTGCCAGACTATGATCCACCTCCTCCACCTCCTATTGAGAAGGATCCTGTTTTAACTGGTGAGGTGTCACCCAGTATCTACTCGGTCAATCCACCATCAAGCATCTTACCCAGTGCGCCTTTTTGTCCGCCAGCACAGGAGTATGGAACAGCCCAGGAAAATCGCAGCAGTGAAGGATCATCTTTCCTCCATGTAGGTATCACCACGTCACCAGAAGGACATGCTTCCTCTGCAACATCCCAGGCACCCTCAACAGGCGATCAAGCTACTGTTGATCCCCCGGCGCCAAGACAGTCTCCGACTCCTGAACAACGTCAGTTGAGGAAGCGTGCCAATGTGATCAAAGAACTTGTGGACACCGAATATACGTTTGGGAAGGACATGAAAGTTGTCGTTGACATTTACAAAGGGACGTCGAGTTCGTGTCTCGACTTGTCTCCAGAGGACATACGGACACTTTTCGGCAACTCTGAGCAGATCGAGAGGTTTTCCATTGCATTTCAGGATTCTCTAAAGCAAGCTGCGAAAAGTGTGTATGTGCTCTCTCGAGACCAACTCTGGCTCACTCAGCGTGAGAGTAAACATACGGACGCTGAAAACGGCCAACAGGAGGAAGGGTCGAAACCCATTGTATTGGACGATCAGAAGGACAGAGAGACGTTTATCGGCCGCGCGTTCTTGGATCACGTCGAGCGTATGGGGAAGGTGTATGCCGACTATCTGAAAAACCACGACGCAGCGAACAAGAAACTTGAAGCTCTGCAGAAGAATAAGAAAGTCAATATCTGGCTCAGAGAATGTAGAGCGTGGGCAGCGGATTTGACGACTGCTTGGAATCTGGACGCGTTGCTCGTCAAGCCTGTGCAACGGATCACGAAGTACCCTCTTCTGCTGACAGAGCTGTTGAGCGCTACACCTACTGATCATCCAGACCACGATAACATTGCTAATGCACTGCGTGAAGTTACGGCGATCTCCCACCGGATCAACGAAATGAAGAAGCGGGCGGACGTGGTGACTCAGGTTATTGCTGGGCGCAAACGCAAGGAATCTGATGTGCGATCTGGACTTTCCAAGGCCTTTGGGCGTCGCACTGAGAAGCTGAAGCACTATGTCGGTCTTGTGGAGACGTATTCGGACAAGGAGTATGATGTGCTTGCGCAACAGTTCAGTGACAATTTCTTCCGCTTGCAGCTGATCATGCGCGATGTCGAGGAGTACACGGATGAACTGCAGAGATTCCTGGGCAATTTTATGGACTATGTGCTTGCGATTGAATCGTTTGTCCAGGTCCCACGATCGAGTTATCCAGAGTTGGAGAGCAAGTGGTGTCGCTTTGGATTGGCTGTTAAGGATGTTATGACGGTTGCTGCTCCTTCACATGTAAGTGTTTATCCCTCCATTTTCTGTTCCGGCAAAAGAAGGGAGGGGAGTGGGAAAGAAGGGAAGACGGATGGTACTGACTAGGCTGTGATAGCTAAATGCGGTCCGCAAGCATGTCATTGACCCTATGGTGACACTCCTAAAGCTCCACGATGGTCCTCAGCAGGTCATGGTGAAGCGAAATAAGCGACTGTACGAGTACGTCAAGCTCCGGGCCATCCAGAATCGAGGTGGTGAACCGAGTAGGCGAACAAAGGAATATGGGAATCAATTTGTTGCCTTGAACGAGACCCTCAAGGACGAGCTACCAAAGCTCATATCCCTGACGGGCCAATTGGTGGAAGCATGCCTGGGCAACTATGTCCAGCTGCAGATGGAGTGGCAGACAGTGATGCAGAAGATCCTGGGATCTGTCCTCGACCAGCACCCACAGGACCTTGCCCAGATCATCAATGACTGGTCAGGTGATTTCTCGTTCAGTGAAGCCCAAGTGTTGTCGCTGGGTATCTGTAATGGTTCTATCCTCGCGGACACCGGTAACCTCAACAACTTTGGCTCACCCTCAACTTCCAACGAGCCCAGAACCTCTTCTTCCTCGCGACGCCCGTCGACCGTCAACAGCGTCGCAACGCGCGGATTCTCTACAGAAAATACCGCTTCGCCCAAGATTTCTCTTGATTTTAACTCTAGGCCTTCGAATAGCTTTGCCCAGCAGCAACTGCCTGCGGGCTCCCACCCAGACAACAACAGTGACCGCGCTCGCGGTTCACTTGAGAGCCGTGGTCGCACCAATTCAACCTTCACTGGACGATCTGAGATTCCCTCTCTTGCATCTCTTCTGAACGTGTCATCTCGCACCAGCGTCAACTCGGGGCCAGTACCAACGTCAAACGCGTTCCGAGCTACAACTACGTCAGAAGCCTCACCTTCGCTGCCCCAACTTCATCTTGATACTCCACGTCTTCAAGAGTTTTTATCTGACCCGGTGTTCCTCGCCAACGCTCGTGGAAACACCCCTCCCGACCCCGACGAACATCCTTCTTCTCCGGCTGCTGCGTCGCGTTATTCGAATCTTTTCTCTTCAGCGATGCCTATGTCCGAGAGCGTTCCCGATGCTCCGGCGGAAGACAAGCGCGATCAGAACCCCGAGGGCGAAGGCCAAGACAAAGAAGAACCCAAGCCTACCACACCCCCCAAGGTTCCCGTTATGTTCGTCGCGGCCAGCATGTACGAATTCAATATCGATCGCTCCCGTCGTGAAGCCGGCTACCCTTACCTTACTTACGTCTGTGGTGAAATCTTCGACGTTTTGGCTGAAAAGGGCGACTTGTGGCTCGCCCGCAACCAGGACGACCCAACCGGCTTGGTTGGCTGGATCTGGTGCCGCCATTTCGTGAAGATCGGTTGATATCTTTCTTGCCCATGATATCTGTTTTGTTAATATTCCAACCTTCGATATGGGATATGTCATGTGTCAGTTCTCTTTCTGACGAGGGATTCGAGGGGCCTGTTCTTCTATTTTCCTTGTGATTTTACGTGGTATTTTTTTT
>FQSS02000682.1:0-41899 GCA_900128795.2 Malbranchea cinnamomea | reverse complement strand
TGGCTTGATGATGGTAAATCCGTGTTGATCCCGATTCAATGAGTGAAGCTCACTGCATCAAGTCCTCACTTCAAGCGGAGTTGACACGTTTGTGGCACACCAAAAGAAAGGCACTCCAAGGTTGTCTTCGATTCGTCTGTGAACTGCATGATTTATACCGAACCGGTTTTTGAATATTTTGCCCCGACATGCACTGTTACTTTGCGTCTTTTCGAAAGAAGGGGCCTTGGACTCGGTGCAGCAGTCGTCAACAGACGTCAGTTTTGAACAGGCAGTGTCATGATCACCAGCCTCCGAACGTGAGGTATTCATTCTGCACGGAGCCGATGCTCTACTGGAGGAGAAAGTGAAACAGGGGCCTTCATAGAACGTGTGCTGGGCTTGCATCTCCTGGCTTTGTGTTTCAAGTTCATACGGAGACAGAATGTTCGTCTGTGATTGTATATAGTAGTCGCAACATCGTTGTGCCATCTCTTCTGCCGTTCAGATTAGCTCTGTTTTGTCGAGATAAGTTGAGTAGCAGATGCCAAAAAAAGCCCCGAGTTAGGTGGGTTATCCAGCCACATCCGCAACGAGTCAAGAAAGTAGTACAGTACTCCGTAGTATGTAGTAATAGTATACTACAGGAAGTAGTATGGATGCTACATGGGTACTACTAGTAATTAACACTAGTAGCTTGTTAGCCATTGAATTCAGCTCAGAAGCTTTGATGTTTCCAATAGCAAAACGAGAAAGGTGGGTTGTTTGGAGAGAAGAGTTGCAAAAATGATAACTAACAATAGTAGTATGTAACGTAGTCCACAAGCGAGCGAGACACTTCTCCGCTGGGTCCTAGGACAACAACGCCTTCAAGCCTCACATATTATGAAAACTCAGATAATTACATTATAAACTATTTCCTGTACGTCTAGAGCATGTACGAGCAGCATGTCCAACAGTATTGCACATGCTACAGCGTGGTGCAGCGCGTTTTCGTGGTTGAGGGTCGGAAGCCTCCTCCACCTCTCTTTCTTGTTCAATGACCCTTCGTACGCAATCCAAGCCCTCCTCAACCCTCAAAGCACCCTCTTGAACTATGTATGTACGGCTTCTTTCTCGCATCCTCTTTTGTTTTGCATTTGCAGCCCTTAGTTCCTTGACTTCCTCCTCTAGAAGCGCCATTCTATGCATGGCCATCTGGCAGCCCTTGACCAACTGACGCAGGGCTCGATTAGTTGGGCTGGGTGGACTCTGCGTACGGCGCTTGATATATTTCATAACTTTCTCAGTCTGCCACTCCAGCTCACGTAAATTATGTGGAGTAGCTGTGACCCAGGAGGCCTGAGAGCTATGAGAGGACCCTGGTGGAGTGGGGGTACGCATGGTGGTATTAAGCCGTGAGAGAACCTGATCAGGATCGTATGGAACCAATCCAGCAGCTCTGAAACCACTCTTGATATTGTTCTCATTCAGAGCTTGCAAATGAACTGCAGGATAAAGGGCCAAAAAACTCCTCCTTGTCAATATGGTTGATTCCAAGCCGCATCTGGTTCTCCACCTGTCGTCCGTACACTGCTTTCAGAGGAGAGAAGCAGCCAACATCCAATGGCTGAAGAAGATGGGATGAATGTGGTGACATATAGAGGGCAATAATATGATTCTCAGAGCAGAATTGATCAAATTCAGCGGAGGCATGCCTTCTATGCCAATCCAGAATCAACAGTCGGTATTTGCCCTTTGTACGAGGTAGAGTGTCCTTGTTGAACACCTCTTCAGCCAATATAAGCCCAGCTGATCATTTGTCCAGCCATTCTCACTGACTCCAATCACCCAATCACCTGGCAATCCTTCTGTCTCATACCAGCAGGACTGATGCATCTTTCCCTTGAGAATGATCATTGGACGCAGAGGCCAGCCCATTGCATTGGTTCCAGCAATAACAGTCACCCATTCTCGATCTCCAGGCTGTACAAGCTTGGGATTCCTGGCTTTTTCAGACCCTGTAACCACTCTTGCAGTTGCAGTAACTCCCATCAGGAACCCAGTCTCATCAAAGTTGTATATCTCATCTGGTAGGATCCCGTACTTTGCAATGGTATTCTGTACAAGCTTAAACCACCCACGTATCACCTCAGAGCGCCCGTTGGTAATCATATTTGCGAGAGAACTTTAATTTCAGCTCCTCATGGCGGTTGACAAACTTTCATACCCAATTCTGGCCAACGGTGGGTGGAGGATTGGATCCTCGATTGGCAAGAAGAACATTGGCCATTTCTCGTACAGTTCCGACCCGGGGTGGCTGACCTCGCTCATCCATGCCTAAAATCCATTGAATAGGAGATTCTTCCTCGGTAAGACTTAGTTTTCGGTTTTTTGGGGGAGTATTAACGCGTGCCGTACGACCCTTCACCCGATGGCTAAGAGTTGAATGAGGAACATCGTACAACTTTGCTGCGGCTCGTACACTTGAAACTTGACCTTTTTTCAATGCCTCAATGGCTAGAAGAAGCCTTCCTTCTTGAAAGGAGACTTGCTGACTTCGCGTGGTTGACATTTTTAATAATCAAGTTGTTGTCCCAGGACCCAGAGGAGAAGTGTCTCGCTCGCTTGTGGACTACGTTAATAATAAAAACTTCAACGTGAAGCGGGAGACTAAGCGAGATTAGAGGTGAGTGTGACTCATGATTGGGCGCTGGGCAAAAGGCTTGGCATGGCGTCCAGCGATAAGGACTATGGACTGGCCATCAATGAGTGACATAAAATTGAATTTATGTATTACCACAATCTGTAAGGAAGAAAGGAACTTGCTTGCTCTAACTAGATCCAATCCTTTCCCATTATCAATATAATGCCCCAACGTTTGATTTGTAACGCTAAGGGGGACTATGTGAACGTCTTCAGGTCGAACCCCAAACCCGAGAAAACACCCGAAAAAAGTGAAGACAGAAGAAGAGATCTAAAAATGAGGCAAGAAAGAACAATCAAGGAAAAATAAAAAGAAACAAAAAAAAACCATCATAATAGGTAAATGAGGAAAACCAAGCCGTCCCGAAACCACCATGCATGCTCTACTAGATAAACAAAAGAAAGGGAGACTTTAAATGGAAAGAGTCATTCTATGCCATGTTATCGTCAAGCATCACTTCGCCGTTTTTCTTCCTCGTTGGTTCATTCCATCAAAAGGTCCTCGAGTTTACGATATTGAACACCAGAATGTCGGTCGCACCGGTTTCGGAGAGCTGGTCCATGACGGTGGCAATATTCTTCTTCTCAACCATGGCGCTGACGGCGACCCAGTCGGGCTCTTCAAGGGCTGTGATGGTGGGGGCGCGTTTTCCGGGGGTCACTTTGCAAGCAGCGGCGAGGAGGCTCCGGGGCACGTTGTATTGGCAGAGAACGTACTTCTTTGCGGCTAATGACAGGAGCTCGTCAGTGATGGGTTTGAGAGTTTTGTCTGATCCTCGGGAACAGAATAACAAACCGATTACACCTTGTATTCTAGAGGCAATGAGGTCCACAAGCGGGTGGTTCGCATTGCGCGACTTCACAAGCACGGCGGTGCTATCGAGGACAGTGTCGATGGCCATGAGGCCCGCTGCCTTCATGGTTTCTCCAGACTCTGAAACAGTGCAGGATCAGCCGTGATGAACCTTTTACAATTTTCGTCAGGGCGCCTTCAACTGACCGACTAAGTCAACAATGCCGTCCGCGACTCCCAGCGCACACGCAGCTTCCACGCTTCCACCAACATACTTGACCCGGGTGCTGATATCTTTTCGATCCACGCCTTCTATCTTGGCGAAATAGGCTTCGGTGAGTCCCGTGAAACTAGTGACGATATTTTTTCCCACCAGCTGCTTAGGGTCAGTCACAGTCCCCTTCTGCGGGACCTGCACTTGCAATCGGCAAGATCCAAAGCCAAGGTCTAAAAGTTCCTGTACGCCGGACTCCTCACCGGGAGCAAGGAGGGTGTCATGCTCTGCGACTTGGTCTCGTCCGGTGATTCCCAGGGCCACCCGTCCTTCACCGACAAAGGTGGGGATATCAGCGGCGGGGAGAAAAATGAGGGCGATATTAAGATTCTTAACGAGCGCAATATCAAGGCGAGTCTCGCGACGGAATTGAATATCGCAACCGTCGAGAAGGTCCAGCGTCGCTTGTTGGAGACGTCCCTCTGCAGAAGCTGTCAGCATAGCCGCCTTTGACACTGAGAATTGACAGCCAAAATTGGGTTCTGTGCAGGTGATGTCCTAAACATCCTAAAAAAAAAAAGACAGGTAGCTGGAGAGAAAACATGAAAAACGGCCACTCGAATGCTTATTTTCTTTACGGACAACAGGCACTCACTTTTGGGAACCGCGAAGAGAAGTCTTCCTTCTAAGCTGAATGTGCGTAGTGTCAGCAGCTCCCATTCGGGCACCGGGAAAAAGAGATTTGACTGAAAACAGATATTCCGAGCGAGGAAGAACGGAAAAGTCTCACTGGTTGACAAGCTCCATCGTTGCGAGTGGCAGTGGTCAAAGTCGCACGTCAGGTGCTGGGTAATTCGACTGCGGGGTTTACTGCCGTGGAATGCAGCAACAGTGCGGAAAGAGGAAAGATTGTTTCTTATATAGGGAAAGAATCTTCTTCACTTTAGATAGATGAAGTTAGGAAATCCCCAGCAGACCGGAACATCACAATGACAGTGGTGGATTGAGTCAAGTCGGGCAAGGTGATGACCTTTTTTGTCGGGTGAGTGTGACTCTTGTCTGTCGTTATCGGTGAAGGAGCTTATCGGGAGTCAAAGCAACTTGTCTGGCCTCAGGAACATCAAGAACACTCCACGTGCACCATGCTGCTGCTCTCTCCTTCACCCTAGAGGCCATAGATCTACATTGTGTAACTACATAGGATCAACGCGAGGAATTGCAAGGAGGCACGAGTGTATCACTCCAAGCCTGTTCTGGTACCGCCGCCCCATGTACGTGTAAGCAGCACCTACTTCTACGAACATTAAGATGTTGCCCTTTTGGAGCACAATTTAGGGTTTGCCCCGAAACAGCCTAGCGCAGCCCCCTCGCGTAAACTTCCCCAAAGGCGGCGTTCGGCTTGAGCTGCTCCCCACACAGACAGCGCCGTGCCCTAAAACCTAACGACACTCTTCGAGTTCTGCGAGACGATCAAACGAACGAGAGAAAATATCGCTCCCTCCACCTGCCTTCACCCCTCCCCCCGCCGTTGAATCCGTCTCCAAAGTCGCTGCAGTCGAATCATCTACGCAAACATGGATTCCGGCAAGGTCCCCGTTAAGTACGCGAGGGTCACTTCCGTCCTCGGCCGCACTGGTACGTCATATGAAATATAAATGAAATTAAAATCTCTGCTGTCCGATTCGATGCTCTGCTGTCCATCTGGAGACTTGCGCGCAACTGCTGGATGGCTTGCGAGGAGATCAGGAGACTTTGGGCGAGAAGGTTTTTTCAGGATGGAGAGAATCCTAGGTTGAGAGAAAAAGAAGGCGTTAAAAAAAGGCAAGAAGGAATGCAGAGGGGGAAAATATCGCATTGCGTCGCTCCGCATCGCATTTTCCAGATGGACAAGCATGACAAAGGACAATGTTCGTTGAGGAATTGTGGTCTAATTTCTGTCCGTTGATCTGTAGGCTCTCGTGGTGGCGTCACTCAGGTCCGGGTTGAGTTCATGGACGACCCCAACCGCAGCATCATCCGCAACGTCAAGGGTCCAGGTACGCATCGCAAATACACATGATGAACTCCGCGCACTGGAGGAACATCCAACTGATCAACCTCTTTCCAAACTTCTAGTCAAGGTCGATGACATCCTTTGCCTTCTCGAGTCTGAGAGAGAAGCGCGCAGACTGAGATAAGCGGAGCGTGGTGTTTTTTTTGCCGGGGATTATGGGGGCTTAATGGAAAGCTAGGCGTGCGCGTTGGATGAATATAGTTCGTCTGTTTCAATCTCGGTCCGATAAATTTGCCTGGTTCTTATACTGCAACAAAAGCGGCAACATTCGGAGTGAAGCACACACAATCAAAACCATTTTCCTTGTTCCGCTTCTTGTTCAACTGCATATTCCAGGTCTCCCCAGTGTTTCCCCTGAATATACTCAGTTTCCCAGGCTCCAAGCAACAATCAGAGCTTTCCTATACTCGAGAGAAAGAGGGACGGCTAGACCTAGGGATATTTACAAATTTGCCTTGCTGGCCATAGATTTCTTATGAAAAAAGACGAAGACATCCTATCTCTTCTGATGATGACCTTCGCCCTTCTTGCACTATAAGGTCCAAACCCTTCAATCCTCTCTAGTGTATGAACACTATACCAGCACCTTGTATCAGAAAACGATCCATGTTAGAGTAAGCTTCGATTCTTACACCCTTGAAGACGCACAAAATAACCCAAGGACAAAGATAGACGCATATTGCAATTAAAAACAGAGATCAAGGGAATCATAGTTGTTCAATCTCGTTCATCAGCCGCTCCAACAGCATCTCATCATGTTGCGTATCGGCGTCACGTTCGCGTCTGAGAAGAGCCCTGACCCGCTTCCCAGTTGCAAACATCTTCCTCCTCTTGATCTTCTCTTCCAGCTCCGCGGATTTCTTATACGCAACCTTCAGCACTGACTCGGGCACATTAGCCAACCTGGCCACATTTAACCCGTACGACCTGTGTGCCACGCCCTCCCCCACCTCGTACAGAAACGTGATATCCTGCCCATTCACTCCACCTTCGGTAAATTTCATATGCACGTTCTTCAGCTCGCCGCGCTCGAAGCCGCGCGCGAGACTTGCTAGATGTTGGTAATGCGTGATAAATAGGGTAAGGGAGCGGAGGTCCCGTACAACGTAGTCCAGCACGGCCTGAGCGATTGCGACTCCGTCGTGTGTTGATGTACCGCGACCTAGTTCGTCCAGAATCACGAGGGAACGAGGTGTGGCTTGCTTAAGGATGTCTGCTGTTTCAGACAGCTCAACCATGAAGGTCGACTCGCCAGCGAGCATGTTGTCGAACGCACCCATGCGTGTAAATACTGCGTCGAGCATTCCCAATTTTGCGGATGCGGCAGGGACGTAGGAGCCTATCTGGCCCATGATAGCAATCAAGGCTACCTGTCGGACGTAAGAGGACTTTCCACCCATATTGGGACCTGTAACGAGGAGAGCGCGTGTCTTGTTGGTATCAAGGTTGATGTCATTCGGGACGTAGGAATCGAGCAGGAGTTGTTCGACCATTGGGTGTCTGCCCTTCTCGACGATGAGGCAGGTTTCGTCTGTGTATTCCGGTTTCACATACCCTGGCTGCCGGGCAACTGTCGCAAGGGATAAGAGGCAGTCAAGAGTGGCTAGGGATTGGATGCAATCACGGAACGACTGATACTGAGTAGAGACTTCGCCTAGGAAAGAAGAGAAGGCCTTGTCGCATGCCGCAGCAAGCGATTCCCTGTGTTGGTCTCGTTGCCTCATATAATTCACCACTTCTGGAGTGTGGTAACGGGAGACCTTTTTTGTTCCGCTTATTTTGCGCCAGGATGCTGGGACTCTTTTTTGTTTGTAGGAACTGTTTTCAACCTCAATCAAGTATTCAATACCTGCAACCGTTACATATTCCACCGGCTTTTTCATTCCGAGCGTCTCTCCTGCGGCTTTGCGATGCTCTGACAAGTCATGCTCAACAGCGGCAATGGCCAGTTTCTCTCCTGTAATCTCCTCTGTTTCTTCACCTTCCCGGAAGAAATTGTATTTGTCATCGGTTTTTGCTGCATGCAGATTGATCTTATTCAAGTACATCACCACGCTGTCTAGGATCTGTGGAAGACGATACACAGATTCCCTTAAGATAGACGATGTGAACCCTACATCATCAGGGGATTTTATATGTGCAAACTCAGTGGCAATCGTCTGCAGAGTTTGTAAGACTGTGACAAGTTCAGGTCGCATGCACTTGCCATAATAGATTCGAATCAGACTCTTCTCAAGATCTGCTTTGACCTTGGACAGAAGATTGTTCAGACGCTCCACCAAAACCGTTCGCTCCGGATCTAGCAATTCCGTAACCGCACTGACTCGTTCTTCTAGTTGCGCCCGGTCCAGGAGAGGCCTTCCAATCCACTTCCGTAGCAAGCGCTGTCCAAACCTCGTTTTTGTGCGATCAAGCGTCCAGAACAAACTGCCTGTGCTAGTATGGTCTGTCTGGTTCTGATAAATCTCCAGGTTGATCAAGGTATTGCCATTTAGAAGCATATGCGACCGCGCGGAGAAGGATTGGAAGTATTTCGTGAGCTGAAATACATGCTCCAAACCATACTCAGACATATGTTTAATCATTGCTGACAGGCATATTATGACGTCGTCAGGTAGCTGCAGAACTTTTTCTAGAAGGTTGTTTGCTGCTTCATCCTCTGACGCACCCTTGGAACTCATTTTCCCAGCGTAAAAATTCGACACATGGCTGTGGGCCTCAGCAGCAGCGGTCTTCGGTTTGGATACACGCTCAACTCGTACCTTGTCCCCAAATGCGTTCATCTTGGTATTGGACAAATGGTGTATCAATTTTTCGGTGGCCTTTGACATGTCGCCCACAAGCAGGAATTCACAAGGGGAGATGTGAAGCAGTCGTGTTTCAATCTCGCTTCGCATAAATCCATCCTCGAAGCTGTCATATATTATATCTCCTGTTGCAGGCTGAACTGCCACAATTCCCACTTGTACTTTTTCGTCGTTGCCCCATCCTTTTGCGTTCGATTCAGTCATACTCAGAATATAACCCGTGGTGGGCGATAAGCTGGCCGGTGATCCTTCCAGACCCTCGACGTCATCGATGTACGTTCCTTTGGTATAGAGGTTGGTGAGTTTCCTTTCAAATGGGGCATTGCGATTATCGCCAGCGGCCTTCAAGGCGGCCGTCTCGATCTGTCTGACGACGCCCACTTTGTATCCAGCAGATACCAGCCGCTTCACGTGGACGTGTAACCTGTGGACGGGGATGCTGGCGGAGGCAAAGCGGGTTAAGTGGGCTTCGGAAGGATCTAACAGAAAGAGTCAGCAACAAAGTCCCTGAAGCAGGAAAAATGGGGCACCTACGTTCGTCGAATCTAAGCTTTCCGGGGATGCAAACAATGCTCAGTTCCCGCGCGGCAATACGTGCGTCTTCTCCAAAGAAGCGAAATTTATAGCCAACTTCCACGACCAAAATCGTATCCATATGTTTTTTCTTGATATCAATAACCTGTCTCTCCATTGGAGTAAGTTTAGTAGTTCCAGCTTTTTGCGCGCCCCTTCCTTTTGTAGGCGGAGGGGCAAAAGCTGTCTCGTCTTCACCAGCGTCGCTCTCCACAACCTCACCCAACTCCGCGTCATTGGCTCCATAATCCAGCGAAGGAAGACAATCCGGGCCGCCTAGCCTTTTCACAAACTTTTTATGTAAACGTTCTTTCCTTTTTAGCTCGCCCTCTGACTCTTCGGCATCATTTACCCTTTCGCTCTTTCCTTCGCCAGGCTCGGCGCCGTTGGCAGGAGAGCTTTGAAACCGAAAGCGTTCCGTCCTCGACGGGGTTGGAGCGCGGCTAGTTTCCACAGGGCTTTCGACAGCGTCCAGTGACGAGGTGAAAGATATCTCGTCGGAATGATCCACAATCGGACCGTTACTCCGGATCCTCTTCCTCACGGGTCTCACAATGTCATCCTCTTCCTCATCATCAGTAAATTCTGTAGGCAGGGAGGCAGAAGGAGACTGCGGCTTATTGACCACTTGGGATTTGCCCTGTGACGTCTTCCCGACACCATTAGTGGACGTTGTTGGAGCTGATTTTGCGAAGAAGCTCGAGATTGTCGCTTGTTTCCTCTTGACGGACGTGGACTGGCTCATGTTCGGCACTAGTTCGAGGTCGCAAGGGACAGGTTTAATGCGCAGGTTTGTTGGAATGCTTGAGTCCGCATTGATCAAAAAAAGCCTCAGAGTCGGAGACGTTATTGCGTCGCAATGGAACTCACGCCCCAAATCACTGACCGTTGAAAATGCAAATAGATCGTCGCTTGAAGCTGCTCGAGGAGAAGCTTTGCCATACTCCGTAGTGACGCGTCTCGACGAATTGGCGCGTCAGAATGGTGATTACATCATCAAGCACAGGACGAGTCCGCCCCTGCGTCAATGACCCTGGATTGTTAACCACTTGGGTACAACTACACCTCCCTGGCCACTGCGCCGAGAATATTTCCAAGTGGTCCGCGACTAAATCACCTTCCACGAAGTTTCTGTCTTTTCTGGCTATGAGAGTGGTTACTCTCCAACTACATCGAAATGAACTTGTCCTTTTTTGACCCTATGCCAGCAGTCGGCAACTCATCCATTTAGTCTGTTGTCGCCTCCATGTGCTGAACAGTACGAGTTTCTCGATCTCCTTACATTGACATCTCGAGCTAATCTGTACACTCTTGCAGACAGTAATAAAGTCACAGTTGCATTATCATCATAGCTCTCCAGAAAATTTCGACTTCATTATGCTACGGCGACAATCTGCACCGGAAGTTGGTGGAAAACATGAAGCCCCTCTAAATGTCAGACCAGAAAGCAAACGCTAACGTTTTCAGCGCACTTGATCGAAACATTAGGGTCTTGAAATGCGGTCGTTGGTCTAAAAGTGTGTGTGACAGACATTGCTGAGGTCACCCTCACAGTCACCGCTTAAGGTGCAAGGTTGACCACAGAGCGCCCCGTATCGGGAATATCATTTATCAGCCTGATGCGTAAAAGACCTCTTCATTGGGTAGGAGGACTTGCCTGGCGCAAATAACCAAGTCATTGTCTTTTGCACTTGATGGGACGGCCACTGCAAATCCCAGAACGACCACATAGGCGAGCTGGGGAAACTGCATTTTGAGGGCTGTCGGTAGGTCTATGGTGGATTTGAAGGAATAAGTAGTGCTTGATAATGAGCACGAGCAACATACAATGTGCAACTCGGTATTGGTCGTCTGGGTTTGATGGTAACTTGTTGCTCGAGCCGAATTAAGCACCTGAGACTAGAATGCAGTTGGATTTTGAATAACCCGCTCCATGGGCGCCATCAAAGTTTGGATCTTAGTTATCATCAATGTCTGATGATTTGTTTCTTATTATAATCCTGGAAACTTCTTTCAGTTTTACTTTGATCCCGGGTATCAATAATGCCTGTGTTGAACCAAACTCGTACGGCTATTTTCTTTGAGGCAAAGTTGTCACACAGGGTCCCTAGTCACTCATCTCATCTACGACAAATGCAGTTTCATTTCGGAGCTCATTGCCCCCTGCCAAATCTAGCGACAATCTGAGAAGGGGTTTTGAGAAGAGTTTGTGACCTTTGATTAGCATCATGTGCAAGTTGATATGAGAAAGAATGACCGAAGAATGTCAAGTTAGTAAACGAAGACCTTGTAGTCAATGCCAAACTCTGATCCGCCAGACATATACTAGATAAAGGTGTAGCACCGACTGCATAGCATATTAATTCAACAGATCAAGTCAAATTAAGAGTGTAGCAGACAGAGCACCATCGTGCTTTTTTTTAGCTGCTCTTATAGTAACGACGCTGTAGGTTTACACGTGTTACTGCTTTTCAAGTTTTCCCTGAGGTGGTCGCATTGAAACTTTTTATGCGTACTACGTACATAACGTCAAGCACTACACTGAAAGTTTTGAGCTAACCTTCTAGATGATACTGGACGACGGGGTATTCTTCAGAAATGGAAATAATGACAGTGTTACTGTTTTCAGCGTTATAAATTAGCCTACAAGGTAGACAGAATATAAAGAGCAAAATAGGTCCCTGAAAAGAAGTGTTGCATTTCATAGAATTTGTTGGTGGTTATGCCAAGAACTTAGGCAGGCTAAAAATAAGCTTAAATTGGCGCCTCAATTTAACTAGGACTTCTTCTGTAGTACAGAAGCTTCGGAAGGAGTTTTATCAACAATTTAGTAGCGCTGGGATCACCGTGCAGCCATGCATTTCCCGTTAAATCAATTCAAGTTTGTAATATCCAGTATAAAACTCTAAACAGCTTATCCTAATTTGTGTCAAAATTGTATGTAAATGTAGATCTTAGGTGCAGCAGATACAACTTTCACGTGCTCTAGCGCAAGACAAATTCTCCATATGTGGTAGTCCATTCTGTAGATTACTGTTTCGCACCTTGCTGTCCTGACTTTCTGAAATTCTTTGTCAAGTTTTGGAGTAAACTTAGACAAGTAGAATATTAAAAATTGAGAGATTGATGGTTGTTTTCTTCATCAAAACTTCTCAGCAACACTTTCTGACCTTCTCTGTAGTACTAGCACTAGTATGTATACTATACAATCGGAAGCTGTAGTGCTCTCAGACACAGCAGTTAGTATGCTTGCAATATAAATCTTACACTAGCTTTGCAACTGCATGACTTGCATTCTATGATAAGATGAATGAATAGCAAGTTCTTTTGAGGCCAAGTCTCACTTCATAGTTGCAGTGTATCAATACTCTTGTCTTCCTCTTGGAAGTATCAGACATCCTTTAACAATGTGAAAAAGAAGCTTAAAATGATAATATAATACCATTTTTATTTATAAATATTGACAGAGCAGAGTTTTGCTATAAAAACTAGACCTATAAAGATCCAAGTACTTCAAGCAGAAACCAATCTGCAGAAGACTTAGATAGTCATACGATGCTCTATAGTAGCTTCTACCTAGACATAAAAGAAAATAACTGCACAGATTTAGTTGTGTTCAAATCTCAACTCGCATATCAAGTTCTTATGAATGTATCTAATCGTTGCCAGTGGGACGGTCTTCATAGATTCAATCGGCATTTCCTTCGAATAAGGGGAAGGAGAGGAACCTTAAGTGGTTGGCTTTTTTATTCCAGCACTTCTCCGTCTCGTAATAGACTGTCCGGCGAGTGTCTGAGGGTAACATGTAATATCAAATTACATTAATGCTATCTGCCAATGCCTAGTCTGAAAGCCATAACACCTCCCAATAGTAGACCAAACTCTCCCCATCCCTTTTGTTGCTGTAAACGCTACTAAGACAACGAGGCAATGCAAAGAGACAAGCTTGTAACAAGATAAGTATAACGGGCTGCCTTTCAAATGTTGCAGCATTCTCTCATTGGCTGGTTTGCCATTCTGTCGTGGAAGAAAAGGAACATGGATTGGAAACAGTGAAGCTAAGCGGCTCTCATCGCGTCATTTTATCAAAAGCAGCAAATTTGCAGATGATTATAGCGTCTTTGCGGCGCCAATCTTACCCAGAGATGGTGGCGAGGTATAGTCGTCCAATGTCTTCCCGATCCATATCAGACAGTGTTTCATTGGGAGACGCGTCCTGCTCGCCCTTGATGACTGGCTTGTGATCTGGACTGACAAATAATTCGTGAGAAGGCGCAATATCCCTTCCATTCACGGTTTGGGGTTGAGACCCAAATTGGTAAGAAAGCGGATTATATGGATATCCAAAGGCGTCACTATCCGCAAACGGAATGAAACCAGCTTGGTAACCTGTGCCGTACGAGTAACTGGACGTATATTGTGGGCTACTTGCGGCAAACTGCTGTCCACCCCAAGTCATACCGCTCTCTCGCATGTCGTTGCGTCCGAATTGACTTAGAATAGGGTCAATATTTTCTTTTCCTGGGGGAAATCCTGAGCGGTACTTTGACCCTTGGTGAAGTAAACCTTTCAACTGATGGTCGTTTGGAAAAGAGTCCGCGTCCATAAAAGGATCAAAATGGTTATTGCTGCTCCGCGCAATGTTCGTAGCGTCTGAAAGCGCCTCTCCGCCCCGGAATGAAGCAAGTTGTTTCGTTTCATCATTGAAGACGGTGAATGCACTACCTGGCCTTTGGGATTGTTCAGTATATGCAAATCTGTAGTCCGAGCTATCGGGAGACACATAGTTGCCAAAAGTATAAGACGAATGAGGCTCGGTTGGGCTCTCCAAAAAAGGCAGATTTTGTCGCCGGGACAATTGTCGATGTTCTCTCTGGGAAGGCTTGCGTCGCCGTTCCCCATTGTTTGCCTGCTGTGGGCCAAGAGCATTAAGGCTGGAGTTAATGGATGGTGGTGGTGGCGGTGGCCGTCTCCGTTTGGGTATACGAGTTTTGGGAATCGGAGTTTCACCTTTGAGGGGACTACTGTCTTCCACCATCCCGGAGATAAACCGTTCCTTTCTCAAAGTACCGCCAGGAGAAAATACCAACTCAGTAGGCTCCACACTCTCTGAAGTCTTTTCCATCTGTTTGAGGATGGAGCCATCCTTCTTCTGGTTGCGCTTCCGCCTCATTTGCTCAGTTGCCGCATCAAAAATATCCATTCCAGGCCAGAGAATGCCCTTCAATCTTGCCGATTCTTCCCCTAGTCTCGTCTCTGTGGTTTCGTCGTCATTCTCTTCTTCTTCCTCGTCATCATACTCGAAGCTAGCGTCATCATCGACGAAGGGGTCGGGTGTGACGGGACGACGAGGGCAAAGTGATGGAGCAATGCTTCTTCGATTAGCCGATTTCACCGAACTGTGACTCCTCTGAGCCAAGGGGCTTTCAGGGTCTTCTTCAGGCTCTGACGAAGGCTCCAGCTTCCGGTTGACACGGGGGCCGAGCTGTGTGGGGCGCTGGGGAGGCAGTGTGGCTAATGGCCAACCTGGAGGGGCTTGCATGTAAGATTTATGCTGGTGCAGGGAACCATTCACGGTCCCGAGAGCCTGAGATGATGGAGACCCATGATATGGTTGACAATGGTTGCCAGGGATGGGGTAGGCCTGGGACAGTCGTGGGTCGACAACAATACGGGAAGGGTATTGTGCATTTTTGATAATAGTAGAAGTGGTGAAAGCATTCCGAGCGGGCAACGAGGCAGCGTCATGGCCAGACAAGCGGACTTTGTCACTAACTGCACGGTTATCCTTGTTGTTTTTGCCACCAGTAACACCAGTAACAGTACGGTTTCCACCACCAGCATTGCTACCCCTCGCCTTTTTGGCCTCCTTTGCCCTCATGCGTTCAGAAAGCAGCCCAGCCAAGTTATTTTCATTGTACCACGTGTCGTAGGCCGCTAGCAGCTCGACTGCCTCGGGTTCTTGGTGACTCCGGACCTGTAGCTTGAAGTAATGGGACAGATGGCCCTTGGAACTAATATGGGTCAAAAGGTGGGAGACATCGCTGAACCTGGGCCTCTTCGGACAGATGCTGCACCTGAGAATGTCTGAAGGCATTGTCTCTGCGGCCAGGAAGCCTAGGTGACCAAGATTTTCAGAAGAGCGACAGGAAAGAAGGCTGACTTCTTTTGGGATGCACTTTCAAGGGTAAGGAAGTGGCAGGCTGAGATGAGAGGAAGACAGAGAGAGGCACCTGAAAGATAAAAGTAGAAAACGACAGCCCAGCTTCTCTTGCTTCGATGAAACGAGAGAGCCTGGAGGACGAGGACGGAGAGAAGCAACGAAGAGGAAAATGAAGACCCTCCTCCTCGCTCCCGTTAGGGTGGGTTCAACCTTCCCGAGGGTGAACGAGGTCAAACGGTGGAAAGAGCCGAGTACATCGATACACACCTGATGTATGTGGCAGTTACTGCTGTATTACAGCACAATACAACAGTGGGCATAAAACTCATCGCAGCAACAGGTTTCAACTGCTGCTGATGAGAGAAAATGGTGAGACTTAAGAAAAGTAATCAATAGAGAAGTGAAAAAAAGGGAAAGCAAGTGTAGTATATAATCATGATATTCTTATGTTCTGTGATGTCTCATCACGTCTTGTAACCCCAGAGACTAGGTCTCAGCGCTCAGAGGTTGTGAAACGTGATGCATTATGTTCTTCTCCAGCCTTGTATCCCGACACACATTCAGTGTTTCTCTTGGTATGTGGGTTATTAGATTGCTGGAGGTCCAACAAATCGGCAGATAGTTGCATAAGGAGAAATGATTTAAAGAAACATCCTGAGCGGGTTGCCGACTCAATCCGAGTTACCTTCAGATCGAGCTATACTCGATTTCCTACATAAGAATACAGCTAGCTAGCGCTTCAAAACCCTAGATGTTACTTCTTTGGGTAGGCAGCTTTCGCTGGGTTAGACTTGCACTAAATCGAAGACATTAGGAAGGAAGACTTACTAGACAGGATCAACCTCCTTGAGGCCTGGATATCCGAGTAAACTTAATCCACCGATGCCAAATACCGTATGAAACACATCAACCATGTCTCCGGGCCGGTCAGCAATACCACCATGCTCCGGATCCTGAAGCTGATAGTTAGGAGAGCGACCCCAAACCCGAGATTCGACGTAGGGAGGCAGCCTACCTGGCAGCGAAGGATGAACGAGGCGAGCTTGTCGCCATCGATCCAGTGAAGTTTGCCTAGGATTGCAAGGCTGGCCGCAACCCACCAGCTGTAACAGACGTCTTCCTTTTTTCCTGGACGACCGTTCAACCCACCATTCTCCAGCTGTCTCTCACTTAGCCACGCGCCCAATCGCTCAGTGTCCACCAGATCTAATCGACCGGCAATGGCAAGGGCGGCAACACAGGTGAGGATCTGACCGCCGTGAGATTCTGCCCCGGGTCTTACCCCGTAACCACCATCGAAATTGGCGCACGACTGAATATACGCAACAGCCTTTGGCACGTCGACCAGGTGAAGCATGTTTAACAAAGATAGGGCATTGAAAGCGCCGTAAAGAAAGCGGGTATCCATTTCTCCCCATTCATCTCCCTTGAAGGTTCCCGTCTCTGGGTCTTGGAGGCTGGCGATAACTACAGACACTTAGCAATCATGCGTGGGTCCTGGCAAGAGGCTCTCTCGCATACATGCTCCCACTTTCTCCTTGCTCGCTTTCCCTCGTTTGTCCAACTCATCCACAGCATCAATCAGGACGAGGATCTGGACGGCGCTGACGGTGTAGAGCATATGGGCATCATGACCAGGCGCCGCGCCAAAGCCACCGCTTTCGTGCTGACAGGAGAGCACGAAATCAATAGTCTCGTCGCGAGAGAGGGCCTCTGGATGGCCAAGGAGGTGAAGTGCGGTTAGTCCCCAGTACACGCCATTGAGGCGTAAATGTTCCGTCAGCCAGTATTCGTACTCGTCCTTCCGCTAGTGGTTTCACGCGCCTCGGTTAACACGGGGGCCTATCCAGGAGTAGAGGGAGCTAGGAGGGACGGACAGTGTCGAGCTTCTTAATATAGTCGACATGTTTTTCGATGAAGAGCTGCTGGGCTGACTCTGTTGCACCCCCTCTGCCTGGGCCTGAGACTAGCGACATCTGCTACCAGGTTGATTATATAGATGTGAATCGCGCCAAAAAAAAAGGAAAGAAACTTAGTGGTAGAACCTATATAAAAACAATCATCATATGTCCTTTTTTTTCACGGGGAAAGTGAACCTTTAAAGAATTTGGAGCTTCTGGGTTTGCTTCTGTCGCGACAGTACGCAGAGAACATCAGAGGGGTTAAGATGGAAGCGAGTCGAACCTCGTGAAGTCTTGGAAAGTCTCTGGTCACGTGCTAGTGCCAAGCCAAGTATGGAGCTGAAGCCGCCCATTTCGGTGTTGCGGGACTTGGCATCCAAATGCGGTGTTGCAGAACACGTGGGCCTAGGATCAGATCGGCAACAAGCCATCGATCAGGTTTCAGTGTTTCACCTCAAAAACCTTGTGAAAAAAGAAAATGAGAAAAGAAGAATTGATCAATAAAAAAAGAAATAAAATTAAGAAGAATCATGAGAGATAAAGAAAGGGACAAGCATACTTGTAAATCTTAAACGTAAAAAAAAAGGCACCGATGGAGCGGAATGATGTTCGCTTAACTATGCACGCGTGACTGGGATTGAGTACACGGAGTGCGGTTCCTGCAGAATTGACAAGCTAAGGATGCCATGATTCTGAGAAAAGAAGCACACTAAGCACTTAACTCTGGAGAACCAACTGCATTCACTACTGCGTATTACTGGCGTCGCCTCCTGTCTTGTTCTGCAAGTTCACCGAAAAGCCTCGCAAAGTAGTAGTGGCTCCAATGCAGCTCTGACTGACCAACTTTCCAAAGTTGTTCTTGGTGTGTGGGAAAATTGCGCCACGGACTGACTCCATAAATAAGACCATGTTAATACAGTACCTGTCCACCGCATCTTTACCACTTCGGGTAGGACAGCCAGCCCCAACCGCTGGCCCGTCAAGGGACAGTAGTACAGAGTAACAAGTAGTGGGATGGAAAGGTCAGCGACGGCAGGCACTCAACAGCGAATGCTTTCTCGAGAATAGTACTGGTCCTCATGGGCTCGTACTAGGTCAATTGCTTGCCTTTAAATCGTACCAATCTAGACGCATTATTGGTTGTCCTGCTTGCCTTGAGAGACAATGTAAGTACATAGTACCACATAATAGTACTGGTAGGAGGATGGAGTGTATGGCGGTACCCCATACTCCGTAGCTTGCCAGTTGCCGGATCTCTGGGTCGACAAAGGTCCGCTGAACCAGCGTCCAGAGTCAAGAGCCCTCCTCCTCATCCTGTCATTCGCTAGCCATCGCTGCCTTGACTGTCTCTGCTTATATCAGCAGATCAGCTCTGCCCCTGGCGTCGCTGCTGCATGACGCTACACCTGAAACGGGCGCCCACGCTGGGCCTCCCAGGAACCAACCGGTGCAGCGCTAAGCCAGCGGCAGGAGAGACCCGTGATGGGGGACGAAAGGGTGACTGACGAATGCCCGTCTCTCACTCCTCCCACCCCCTCAGCGTGTCGACCTCGCATTTAGCTGCCAAAACAGAAAGCAAAAAAAAAAAGGTCCCCTCCTTCATCTGTTCCATCGACGTTGCTTCCGCTGCTTCTACTTCGCTCCTTTCCTCCTCAGGGCTTCTCGCCCCGCGTTCTCTTTTCCGTTCACCGCCTGACGCTGGCCGCCAGCACGCACTCGATCGTCCAACCCTCCACACCTCTCTTCGTTGCTGCGAAAACCACCCAACCTCTACCTCCCGTCGTGCACCACTCGACGCCGCCCTGGTACCGCCTCGTCAACCCCATTGCATCGTTCTAGACTGAAGGAGACTCCAATGTTGGGTCGCGTCTCCATACTTCTGGGTGGCTGCTGCTGAAAGAAACGGCACAGTTGGACCTGTGTGTGACCAGAAGGGTTCCCAGTCCCTTTGCGAGCAATTGATTGTCAGGAGAGGGAAGGCTCTGGCAGAAAATAACACACCTCTTGATCTATCCCGATCAAAACAGAAAAGATCTCTCCCAAGTGGTTGTCACGCCGTTTCAGTGAAGAAAGGGAAGGTACGTACATCTGGTATATTCCCTCCTCCCCATCCCCATCCCTGCACCTCATTGCTTAGTCGTACCTCTGTCATGTCTCTCGGCGGGACAAAAGTAGTCATCGCATTGTTCAGGTCTGCTCGGCAACACTCAGGAGAAAACCATCTTCATCTCTCTGTTGACTGGCTCTCTCATCTTCACTCACTGCATCACCGTGGCCATTGTCTCTGATTTTCCGCTTGCAGAACCCGGCAGCACTACTGCAGCCTTAAGTCCGCTTTATCTTTGTGCATCTCTTTTTTTTTTTTTTGATCTTCCACCTCATCTGGCTGCCGTCTTACCAACAGCGAGGTCGTTGGTTCACGAGCACATTTGCTGATTCTTCCTTTGTTTTTTTCTAACCCCCAAAGGCCCCGAATGCTCGTGTCCCGTCCGTGCAGTCGAGCTTAGCTGTAGTTCAGGCGGCCAAGGGATATCGTGTTGGTCGGGCTAGCCACGGCGTTCCCGCTTCGATTCTGCGCGTCCCTTGAGTCTGGTACTGGATACTGCCCTTGGTTCGCTTGCCGGGGTGGCTTATGTCCAGTCAAAATTTCGCTCGCTATCGTTGAGTCACTGTCGGTTGCACTGCCTTTCTTTGTCGCTTATCTCGCAAAATTTCAAGCTCGAGACAGTCTGAACTCTTGCTAGGGTGAGATTGTTTTTCCTCTCTCTTCCTTTACCATGTTCGTTCCCAGTGCTCCTCATTATGCACCCTTCACTTTGATCCTTCTTGTCGTTCGATTTGATCACCAGAGAAGCTTCCGACAATGGACATAAACAGAATATTCAAATGGCTTGTATAGCGGCCATAACTAACGCATCTCTAGGCTGTACTCCAGCGCCATCTTCCTCCGTTAACCCTAGGTTTTTTATTTCGGCCTGTTTTCCGTTCCCCAAAAGATCGAAGCAGATCTCAAACTGAACCAGTGTCTTCGTGCTATCGCCCCGCCATCCCCTTCCTTACGGCGACTATTGGGTGCTTCGGAAGATGACGAAGAAAACGCCAACTCCACCCCCCTTAAACCTGGGACGGCCCAGTATTGACGGGGCCCGCTCCAACCCCTCACCATTAAGCCCCGGATCCCTTAGCCCCTCTTCAAAATCGGGAATGACCTCTCCAACTTCCCCAGCTTTCAAGGGTCCTACCATTCGCCCTCTGACTGCCCAATCCGTTCCGCCTTCTGAAAAGTCAATTGCTCCCCCTAAGTCGTCTGATGTCTCCACCCATACAGACGATTCGAATCCACCACCAACTCCGGATATCACGGCGATTCCACCATTCCCACCTTCGCCTAAAGATGCCAGCAGCAAACATGGGCGGGAGACTTCGAAGTCCTTTTTCTCCAGCTTTAAAAGCTCCAAGTCAAGCCATCGCACCCAACCTTCGGACGTATCCAGTGGACAGTTATCTGATCAAAAGCCGGTTAGCCGTGGAAGTTCGAAGGACAGATCTCTTTACAAATCCGGTCGTGCTCGTAATGAATCATCGACTGATCTTCCCAGAGCAATTGGAAGTCGCGAAGGAAGGGATGATGCTGCCCGTCCGGACACTGCCTCCCACAGCAATAAACCTGAAGACACTCTCCAATCCTACAAACTTGTCAACAAGAAGAGCAAAGGCCGATTCAATCTTTTGACGAGAACCAGATCTATTCGCCACGATGATCAGTCATTGCCAACTCGCCCAAGCACTGCGCGTCGACCCTCCAATGGAATAAAGGTAATCGAGGAAATCTCTGCCCCCCAGCCACAGGAGCCACTCAAGACAGCACCCTTGCAGAACGAACGGGCATTCAGGGAAGCGATGGAGTCGAGTGTTCGTAACCGTTCCGCCGATCGCCCGCAAACCAAGGATGGCAACACTCATAACAAGAAGGAGCGATCTTATGCGAGTTCTGTGATGCCAACTTCCCTAACGTCGTCTTCTCTAGTCACCAATCTGAAGCACACTTCCGCCAATGCAACAAAAACCCTGGGCAGAGCTGGAAAGGAATGGTTCGGAAAAATTACCAGAGGCGGTAGCTCGGTTGAACGTGATACTGTCACTGATGACAATTACGTCTGCAAGGTTATCAATTTGCCTCTCGTTGAACAGTGCCGTCTCACTCGAATTTCGAAGAGACTCCAGGATTCCAAGGATAAAACTGAGTACTGGATGCCGGCACTGCCTTGGAGGTGTATTGAGTATGCGTTTTCTTTTGCAAAATCCTCTCTAGTTGGTCCTTTCATACTAACAGTTTTGTCTCTCAGTTATCTCAACTACAAAGGCTGTGAAGAAGAAGGACTTTATCGTGTTCCAGGGAGTGGCAGGGATGTCAAGCACTGGCAGAGACGTTTTGATACTGGTGAGTTGGTTCAAGTCTGCCTTCGTTAGCATGTCTGACTCTTAGTTTTTAGAGCTTGATATCAACCTGTTCGACGAACCCGAGTTATATGACATCAACACCATTGGATCAATGTTCAAGGCCTGGCTGCGGGAACTTCCTGACGAAATTTTCCCGCGAGAAACGCAAGCTAAGATAGAGGAACAATGCGCTGGTGCGACCACCGTCCCTCAGATGCTCAAAGACGAATTGTCCAAGTTGCCACCGTTCAACTATTATCTCTTGTTCGCCATTACTTGCCACCTGAGCCTATTGCATTCGTACGTCGACAAAAACAAGATGGACTACCGCAATCTGTGCATTTGCTTCCAGCCATGCATGAAAATCGACGCGTTTTGTTTCCAATTCCTCGTGTGCGATTGGAAAAACTGTTGGCAGGGCTGCTGGACGGAAAAGGAGTATCTTGAAAAGGAGCTCGAGTATGAAAGGCAGATGAAGGAGGAAGCGGAGAAACTTCGCCTGCAACAGCTTGAAGAACAGCAACTCGTTTACACAAAGACCCTTGGCATGACCTCCCCCGTCCAGGAACGTGCACCCTATTCTTTGGGCAGTAAAAACCACAATGGCAACAATACAAACCGAACCACCCGTGGTCGTTCTAAATCGAGTGTTCGTGACGAAAACATGCCCCCAACGAGTCGTTCGACTAGCCCTCCTAAGAGAAGTCGGAAAAAGTCTCCCCCTGGAAATATCGACAGTTCGCATTCGCGCTCCACGTCACAACTCCCGGAGCTAGGGCCACCCTTGTCTCCAATTCAGATTTAACTGATTCACGGCGAATGCTTTTGGATATCGAACCTCTTTCTTGCATTTTTCTTTCAAATAAAATCTATCTTCTTGGTTTGTGAGTTTTTGGCGTTTAGGCGTTTAATCTGAGTATGACTCTCCTGGCGTTTTAACATCTCTTTCTCCGGTCTAGCACTTTTGCGATTCCTGCTTCTTGACGATACTCTACCTCCATGCCTTTCTACTTTGTTTCTTGCCCACTCAGGTTCTCTAAGCTGCGCTGCTTTTCGTCTTCCTCCTTATTCACGTTATAAAGTCCTACTCATGTGCTTCTCATTTTGTATTTGAGCTTAAGTTCCCTCATGCGTGTGTCTCTTTAGCATGCTAGGCGTCTCGGCGAGCGCGTTTGTGTCATCTTCATTGCTTTCGCTGAACAGAGTCTTGCCAAGGCCAACAGCCTTGCTCACTCGACGTACATTCAGACTACGGTCCGTTTGGCTTATCAATCCTCTTCCATCGTATCTATTGTTTCTGTTGCTTCTTCCTTCACGCACTTGCATTGTCCTCTTTCGATTCTTGCCTAATTATTTACATGTCGACTCTTTGACTTTCCAGAATACGCACCAAATGCCACACAGATTGCCTTAGGCTCGGCATCGCAAGGTGATCTCCTGCTCTAAATAAGTACGACTTGAATGGCCGTTGTATACATGAAGACGGGCTATTCCGATTTAGGTCGGTCACACTACCTCTCATAATTCAGATAAAAATAGATTTAGATAAACTATGTAACTATGAGCGCCGCAACGGTATGCTGCTGCGTACCCAGTCAGGAGCAGCTACAACAGTGGACTAATCAACACCCTACAGCTTGTATTGACTTCCCTGGGCTCGGAAGACAAATTTCTGAGAAAAAGAAATCATATTGTATCACGGTACTTTTCAAGTTGTAGGAAAGAATTCCCATCCTCAACGCCGTTGCCTCCGTATATACCATCCAGCAGTACTCCATAAAAGGCCCGCGGAAAAGATACGCCAGAACAGCACAGAAACCTCTAAACTACGCAAAAAGGTCGCAGACACCGTAATCATTTCGCCTTTGCTTTCGCTGCCCTTGCCGCATTGGCTCTCATTTTCCTCTCATTCCTCCTCACCCTCTCCTTTCTCTCTCTCCTCCCCTCTTTCCTAATAGTCTTTCCCTCGGCGCTCAACTGCTCCTCTTTCTTCCAATCCTTCTCCTTGACCTCTACCAGCCAATCATCCTCACCAGCCTTATTCTTCCCCTTATATCCCCACTTCGGCACCCACTCGCCAGTCGCTTCATCATATATCAGTTTCTTCCTCCGCTCGGTCTCGCTTGCGCCCAGTTTCGTATTATACTTTCCAATTCCCTTCTTCCGTGCAAACAGCTCCCATTTCGTGGGCGGTTTGGGCGTCGGTAAGGGCTTGAAGCGCGGGAGTTGGATTTGTGGCGGCGGGAGGGTCAGCAGGACGCCATCTGTGGCATTAGATGTGATCGGGCAGGTCGTAAGGAGCTGATTGAGGAGGGATTGGGCGCCGTCGCGGGCGGTGCTGGCCAGGGCAGCGTTGAGGGCAGCCTTGTTGGCCGGGACTAGTGGGTTGGCGGGGAGGGAAAGGGGGTTAGGATCTTGCGCGAGGAGGTGTCCGAGGTCAAAGGTATAGGGTGTGGGCTTTTCGACGGTAACAGGGCTAAGAGGTTGTTAGCATAATTTCTTGTCGACAGAGTACTATGGGCAGTAGGATTCGTACAGTCGCTCGACCTTGCGCTTCACGTTGGCGAAGGTCATCCCCGAGGTGGGAACCGGGGAGGCCTCAGACATCTCAGCCTGGGCCATTTTCAGAACGAAAAGCAGCAGTGACAGCGTATATGGTTTAAGCGGATTCAATGCTGCGAGTCACCCTGCGTTGCCAAAAAAAATTTAAGAAAATATCGAGATCGAGAATCGATGTTTTGATGGCCGCTTTTATTTCCAAGATCGGCCTGCTTAGTCACAGTAAAGACAGCGAGGGGTCTACCGTTTTAGGACGGGGCGCCAAGACCTTATCCTGATGCGATCAAAAAAGATTGAACGAGGGCGAGCAACGGGCAGAACGACTCGACAGGGTGCAATTCCGACCCATCCCAGCTGGCCAATTGACCAGCGACTGATTCGAAAGGATGTCGAAAATGGCCTCCTCATGCTGCTGGAACTGTTTATCCAAGTTCCGTCCCTCTCCGCGACCTCTCCTACCCTCCACCCCATCTCCATCTCCCATCATCGTCCGCGCACCCTTCCATTCCACCGCTTCTCAACATGCTATGCCCACAAAGAAATCGAACAGCCGCGACACGGGCCCCAAGTTTCGTGAATCGCGCTCCGCTCGCGCTCCTCCCAAACCAAAACCTTCGAAGCCACACCGGTACACCCCCGACGAGCTGAAAGCCATGAAGACTGAGCTCTCCATCTCGAATCCGAACGCCGTGGAAGTCCCTGGTTTGCAGGCCTTGAGTACAGAGAACATGGCGGATGCAAGCTCGCGGGGGAAAATGTTTGCGCTGCCTCCGTCGCTTTTGACGCAGCTGCGTGCTCTGGGTGTGTTTAAACCGAGCCACAGCTGGCACCTATTCAAGAAACCGTCGACGCTGGTGAGAGAGGAGACCTTGGAGTTGGGGAATTTGATCCGCGGCATTGGAGCTCAGGAAGGAGAGTTGAAGGGGAAGAGCGTCAAGAGGATTGTCACGGGAATAAGAGGCACTGGGAAATCGACCCATTTGATGCAAGCTATGACTATGGCGCTGTTGAGCGATTGGATTGTTGTTAACGTTCCAGATGGTATGTATATTGCTCTTTTCCGTCGACATTGCTGCCGCTTGAGGGACAATGGTTTTACTGATATATTCTCCGTCCTTCAGGCCGAGATTACACTTGCGGTTCCACGGCTTACGCGCCGGTTGCCGGCACCAACCCTGTTCAATACACCCAGAAGAATGCCTCTGCCAGTCTTCTGGATAGAATTGTAAAGGCAAATAAAGACATCCTTTCCAAGCTTCATATCTCTCAGAACCTTGGAACTCTCGGTAAAGCAGTGCCCCCCAGCTCCACTCTTCACGACCTCGCCAGCTTCGGGGCCGCCCGGCCTGATAACGCTTGGATGGTTTTCCAAGCCCTCTGGAAAGAACTCACCGCGATAGCTCCCGCCGCCGATGCGGAAGGAATTAAACCTTTTCAGCCTCGCCCACCAATGGTTGTCGCAGTTGATGGGCTTGCCCACTGGATGACCAACACTGCGTACAGGAACCCAGACTATGAACCCATCCATGCACACGACATGACTCTTGTAAGACATTTCCTCACTGTGCTCAGCTCACCCAGCAGCCTGCCCAATGGCGGCATTGCTCTCTTCGCAACATCCACCTGCAACAACCCTCGCGCCCCTGCTCTCGACGTTTCTATCAAACAGCTTTCATTCCGCCAGGCGGGCGTGGACCCGACGAGCCCAGAGTTCCCTCTTCCTGACCCCTACGCCAAGCTGGACTCTCGTGTCCTGTCCTTTTTCAATGACGCCAACAACAGCGGTAGCGGGCTGCGCGTGCAAGAATTGAAGGGCATCACGAAAGATGACACGAGGGCCCTGCTAGAGTACTATGCGCTCAGCGGGTTGTTGCGTGAGCGGATCAGCGAGGAGGTTGTCGGGGAGAAGTGGACGCTCGCTGGTGGAGGTGTTATTGGGGAGTTGGAAAGGTTTGGAAAGCGCATAAGAGATTATGCGTAGACTAACAATCATGCTGTCGATGAGCTAAATGAGCGAGAGCGCATCACCAACCAGGTTCTGGTCCTGGTTAAAAATCAGGATCACTCACCAGAGCCACTTAGGAGGAATGGCGGGAATTGGCTTAAACTTCTAGAGATGGACGGACTGATGAGTTTCCGTTCAGAGATATAGATATATTTGTACATTATGCAATTTTATCATGGGTTTCTCTGTTTTATGTGTATTGTTATTAGGTTCGAATTGAAATATTATCTTGGACTCGAACCCGATTTTGTCGATGTTGGATAAATGTCTATGAGCATAATTCTATATTATTTAGACGTGACTTTCAAACGAAACCATTCGGATAAAAGACTAAATGGCCTTGAGAAGATCGCAGTAGCGTATATTACAGAACAAATACGCTTGTCCATAAGAAGTCGAACAGAAACGAACAAGCAATGAACGACGATCTCGTTACAAAGGTCATGGAGACCCCGAACCAACATGAACAGAAAGCGGCTCACATCAAGCTCGTCCGCCCGCCAATCTCCCTTCCTGCCTCCCCAGTAGGCATCTCTCCATTTCTCCCCATGATGAATTCGCGATAGATGGCTTCCAACCGCTTCCTTTCGCGCTCGCTCAACGAGCACCGCGTCGTCGCCAACGAGCGTTCTATGTGCGTCCATTCAATGTAAATCTCCTCGCTGGACGACCCACCACCATCGCCTCTTGCTCCGTTTTCGCCGCTCAGTGAAAGGTCCCCTTCTCCAGCGTTGAAGGACATATCCCCGCGCTCGAGCTCACGTTGACGACGGCGTAACTTTTTGAGCTCTTCGAGCTTTGCGGCGACGACGGCAGGGGGCGAAAGCGCGGTAGTTTTGCCGCGGTAGGAGGTGCTGGTAGCAAGAGCATGTTCCTTGGGGTCGTAGAGGAATTGGATGAAAGGCTTATTTGCAGAATCGGAGGCATTGCTGCCGTTGGGCAAGTATTGGGTAGAAGCTCCCGTGGATTTGGTCCTGCTGGATTTCGCATGATCATCTGAAGTGCGGTCACCTAGGGCGTCGTGGATTGCTTCGAGGTGCGCGTTGTAAACGACTGCCTGCAGATCGGCACCGGAATACCCCTCTGTGCGCGCGGCGATTTCGTCTATCCGGTTCTTGACCTCGTCGCTGAGCCAGAGTTTCTTGCTTAGCGTTGTGATGATGTCTACTCTGTCTGAGTGGTTTGGCATGTCGCACAGAAGCGACTTATCCAGACGCCCCGGGCGGAGCAAGGCCGGATCGATCAGATCTGGACGCGATGTTGCGGCCAGGACATATACTCCAGATAGACCCTCAGCACCGTCCATTTGAGTAAGCAGCTGGTTAACGACTCTATCTGTAACACCAGTAGAGTCGTGCCCACGCTTTGGAGCAATGCTGTCAAACTCATCGAAAAAAAGGACACAAGGGCGAGCGGCCTCTGCTCTTTCAAACAGATCTCGGACGGCCTTCTCACTCGCTCCAATATACTTGTTGAGGATCTCTGGGCCCTTGACGCTAATGAAGTTGAGGCCACATTCCCCTGCCACCGCGCTAGCAAGAAGAGTCTTTCCGCATCCGGGGAAGCCATACAGCAAAAGTCCAGACCGCAGACGGAGAGGACATTGAGCAAAAATGGGAGCGTATTTAGTAGGATACTGGAGAGTCTCCAGCAATGTTTGTCTTGTGCTGTGAAGGCCTCCAATAGAGGAGAATGTCGTCGAAGACGAAGTAAGGGTAACATTGCGGAGAGAGGCAGGAGTGAATCCCTTTAGGGCCCGATCGAAATCCTCAGTGCCCAGCGTAATAGTGGAAGACGTAGAAGAGGTATCCTGGACAGACCGGATAAGAGCCTCGTTCCTTGCCCTAGCTACGAGCAGAACCAGATCTCCGGGCATATAACCGTCTGTCTTGCCGGCAAGATCAAGAAAATCCACGTCGCGACTCAACACGAAGCCGTCAGAGTCTCCTGACGACCCTGGACGGGTACCAGGATTGGATGGATCCAGCCATGAGTTCTGACTGGACGAGCTCTCGTTCCGAAAGTGGCCAGGGCCATTAGCTTGTAAACTGGCAGCTAACCTGTCCTGTTCGGTCAATTTCTCCAAAACTTTTCTTCTCCCTTCCTTATCCGGCGCCTTCAAGGCGATAATTTCACGGACAACGTGTCCTCCAACAATGACATTGTTGAGGGATTCTTTACCCTGAGCAGTTGCCATGAGCACGATCGAGGATCCTGAAGAGCAGTATTCTCGCACAATGGCGCAGACTAGTTCACTAATCTGCCGACTGCGACTGTTTTCATTCCCGACCTGCAGCTCAGTCTCAACAGGACACAACTTATCAAGATCATCTAAAATCACAATGGCCTGCCCACCTAACCTCGCACACCAAGAGGCCGATAAAAATAGTTTGTTGAGCGTGTCTTTAATGGTTGAGATACGGGTGTCGTCCGTCACGAGTTTGCGACATGGGAAGTACGTAACATTGAACAAGTAGTCCCTCCGAAGTTCGTGACCAATAAGTTGGCAGAGAGTCGTTTTGCCAGAGCCCAAACCACCGGTAAGTAGGATAGATGAGGAGCGGATAAGGTTAGACAAGCAGTTGTCGATAATGGTGTCTATACCAACCATTTCAGGGGACTCAGTTAGGAGCGGTTCCACACCGGAAATTGCATATTGGGAGAGGTCGTTGGGACGAGGGATTTCAGGTTGAATATCGATGTTGAGCTTGGATTCGGATCCCAGTAGCCACCGAACTGGCGCCTTGACTGCGTCAGCCTCTTTACTTGGTGGAGGATCAAAGCGAACAAGGCCCCCTTCGAAGTCAAGGGAAGTGACCCCATCTTCAAGCTTCGGTAAAATCATGCCGTCTGTGATTGGACCCGCGAGAACTCCAACGTCTGATCCAGGGCTTCCGTAGGCGACTTTAATTCTGTCAACCAGGGCTTCCTTGGAGGCTGTGGTATCACCTCCAAATTTGAGTCCTTCCTTCTTCTTAGAAAGATCGGAAGTAAAAGGATAAAGCTTGATCGATTTCACAGCACTTCGCTGAACCTGCGGAGGCACAGGCTCAATGCGAACAAGTCCCCCTACCATTGTATCTGAGCCAAGTGCAGAGCACAGCATGGAAGAGACGGCCACATGGTGCGTGTCAGGGCTGTCATTCCACGGGAAAACCCTAGCAACAAGCTTCCGCGTAACCTTTCCAGCGTCACTTGACTCCTGTTCCTTCTGCTGCGCCTGCTGCTGCGGATCGACAGGAGTGATCAGCCCAGCGGGACGGATGACAGAAACACACGCATAAGTAATCCCTCGCAGCTCATTCTTCGCTAATACATCACGGTCTATCCATATTCTGAACCCATCATTGCTCTGCTCCTCAGCATCTGCATCAAACCAGTCTTTCGCGATAGCTCGGTCGACACCGCGTAGGAACACAGAGGGTGCGCGCAAACCTGAGTCCGAGTGACTGCTTCTTGGTCGCACAGTGCTTGAGTTACTTCGACCACTTAGACTCTTGCGGCCTGCACTAGTAATACTCCGGCTCTCGCTAGGAGAAGGCCTGTTAAGCTTAGGCCGAACTTTTGGCGCAACTATTACTTCGGCATCAGGGGCAATCTTCGCAAAGGGCGACGCGGCGGAAGCAGGCGGCGTGAGAGATGTGATAATGATGTTGGCGGTCGAAGTTGGCGACAGATGCAGCGTCAGTGGGTGCGTATTTTCCGCTTGCCCCGATGGCGCGCTGCTATAACCAGGATTTGGCAGGGCTCTGATCTGGGACAAAAGATTGAGCTCCAAGAAATTGGCATGGAGCTCAATAACTAAAGATATTCGAAACCCTAGTCAGCGCAAAGCCACAAGAGGTAAGAATGTGTGCAATACGTACTTTCCCAGTCGGCAGGCGTCAATGGTTCAATGTTCACGGTGTGAGCCACTGGTGGATCAAGATGCAGCAGGACGCCGACCTCAAACGACGTTAGCATCACAGCCTGTGAGCGAGATGTGCCAAGAGAAGGGGCTATTAGGTACCTTCTGACCATCTGCCAATCCCAATACTCTACCGAACGCGGAGTCAAGTTCGAGCACGGAAATATCCTGATCTCTCGATGCGCCCCGCACGCCACTAATACCATCTCTGCTGACGACTGGAGCAATCTTGCGCTTGCTTGGCATGCCAGTCCATCCCACATAGGCAAACCTTTGCTGAGAACCGGGACCGCTTCTCTGCGTGCTGTCGTTCGAGGCCAATTGATACTGGATCTCGACAATGACATTCTGCGCTGGCTGCAGAAATAGTTAGTCGAGGCTTCACTCAGTGCAGGTTGTAATAGCGCTTAACTCACCGTGTTTGCATTCACAAGAATTGACACCAACGACGGCGGCAGGTTAACAAGACAGTTCTTCAGGGGCACCAGGGCGACCTCCGCGGTCGTAGAGGTCCTCCGGCTGCTCGGAGCCATTTCTGTGGCGGCAAAAGAAAGCCTTCTAGCCTCCCCTTCTTTGAATTTATCTATTTCAGCCTTCTTATGCAGTTCTTTGTCACCACCACAAACAAAAGGCAGTGTACTTGGGGATATGTTGTTGACAGGAAGCAAAGCCGGGGCCGAAGCTGGGGAAGCGAAATCCCCGTGAATCGTTGATCATCTGCCAGGAAGTGTAAACGTTGTTCCGAAGAGCACGCCGCGGCCGAGTACCGGACCGAGGCATATTCCGCTCCGGAGACGCTAATTCGTTCTCAGTTAGACTAAACGCGCTCGCGGTCGCGTCGACGCGAATCGCGCTGCAAAGCGGGGAGCTAAACCCGATCAGGACACTCAGCAGCTTCAAATGCTCGGTTGATTTGATTTATTTCAGGTCTGAGGTAGCTGGCTGCTCAACAACCCCAGTGCGGTTTCATCGCACTAACGCCACTCGCTCGTTTCTGGTCGCTCTCTACTCAGTGTCTTCGGATTCTTTGTCGAATAGCGCTTGAGGAGACCAATTGACAGTATCTTCAGCTGTGTTGCAAAGCTTTCGATCCTTCTACCCACCGAGTCTTGCGCAATGGCGCTCCTCCAGTATCGCGCGCCGGTGAAATACTCCGAGCAGGCGGAGATCATCAAGGATTTTCTACAGAACTTTAAATCATTCGAAACTGCCGATGCGATTCAAAATTTGCATCTGGAAGAAAATGTCGACGAAGATGACTTGATGGACGGCACTGGGGAACAAGCGCAGGACACAGCAGAAAGACGGAGGAGAGAACCAAAACTGAAGTACACGCAGATCCTGCAGGACATTGCAGATCGAGTGAGAGACAATATTGTGATTGAATTAGACGATTTGGACTCAGTGGGTTTGCGTTTCAATAAACAAACGGCAAAGGTACATGGCTAATTCAAATCCGAAGTACGTGAAAACTTTGCCCGATGGTTCGCACTCTCGCATTGTGGACACGATCCAACGGAATACCAAACGGTACATCGATGTCTTCTCCGAGGTCATTGACGAGATAATGCCCAAGGAGTCCCGGGAGATTACGTGAGTAATTTTTTTTTGACATTTCAGACACCTGGATATGCTCCTGATATGATAATGCGTGCAGTTTCAAAGATGACGTCCTTGACATTATCATTTCGCAACGCGAAAAGAGAAATGAAGTCATGGCACTCGCCGCTGAAGCCGATTTGGATATAGGAATGCCTCCGTCAATATTCCCTCCTGAGCTTACCCGACGTTATACCCTTAACTTCAAGCCTTTGACTCCATCAGGTTCCAGCAGCGACCGCAGCTCCAAGGCGATGGCCGTCAGACAGGTCCGCGGAGAGCATCTGGGTTCCCTCATCACTGTTCGAGGCATTACCACTCGAGTTTCAGATGTCAAGCCGGTTGTGAAAATCAACGCATATTCCTGCGATAGGTGCGGATCAGAAGTGTTTCAGCCTGTCACAACTAAACATTTCCTCCCGCTGCAGGAATGTCCCTCGGAGGAATGCAAGAAGAATAATTCCAAGGGCCAATTATTCCTCTCAACCCGAGCGTCCAAATTTATTCCCTTCCAAGAAATCAAGATCCAGGAGATGGCCGATCAAGTGCCAGTGGGCCACATCCCACGAACACTTACCGTTCACTGTCAAGGCGCCTTGACTCGTCAGGTAAATCCTGGTGATGTTGTTGATATTGCTGGCATCTTCCTGCCGACACCATACACAGGATTCCGCGCCATCAAAGCTGGCCTGTTGACAGACACGTACCTCGAAGCTCAATATATCACACACCACAAGAAAGCGTATGAAAACCTGGTGATGGATGCGAGAACGTTACGGAGAATTCAGCTGCATACTAGCTCTGGAAATATGTATGAGTACCTTGCACGCTCGATTGCCCCCGAGATCTACGGGCATCTTGATGTGAAGAAGGCCCTCCTCCTTCTGCTAATTGGAGGCGTTACGAAAGAGATGGGCGACGGTATGCGCATTCGTGGTGATATTAACATTTGTTTGATGGGTGATCCTGGTGTGGCCAAGTCTCAGCTGCTCAAATATATCGCCAAGGTCGCACCACGAGGAGTGTACACGACTGGTAGAGGAAGCAGTGGCGTTGGTTTGACCGCCGCAGTGATGCGAGATCCCGTTACAGATGAAATGGTGCTGGAAGGAGGCGCATTGGTTTTGGCGGACAATGGCATCTGTTGCATTGACGAGTTCGACAAAATGGACGACGGAGACCGAACTGCTATTCATGAAGTTATGGAACAACAGACCATTTCCATATCGAAAGCTGGGATTTCTACAACTTTGAATGCCCGGACGTCGATTTTGGCTGCTGCAAATCCGCTCTACGGACGGTACAACCCCCGTGTCTCACCGGTGGAAAATATCAACCTCCCCGCCGCTCTCCTCTCTCGTTTTGATATTCTCTTCCTTATTCTCGACACTCCCTCGAGAGATGCCGATGAGGAGCTCGCCAACCACGTCACATATGTCCACATGCACAACAAACACCCCGAGCAAGGCGAACACGATGTAATATTCACTCCCCATGAAGTCCGACAGTACATTGCCAAAGCCCGAACTTTCAGACCCAGGGTCCCGAAGCAAGTCTCCGACTATCTTGTTGGAGCCTACGTCAAGTTGCGGAAGGAACAGCAAGAACACGAGGGAAGCAAGAAACAATTCGGCCACACGACTCCTCGAACGCTTCTTGGCGTCCTCCGTCTCTCACAAGCTCTCGCCCGTCTACGGTTCAGCAATGAAGTCGTCACGGAGGATGTTGATGAAGCTTTGCGACTCATGAAGGTCAGCAAGGCCAGCTTAAGCTTAGATAGTCGTGATGGCACGGATCAGAGCCCTACGACTAAGATTTACAACTTGATCCGGGCTATGCGGGAGAGCGGAGCGGCTGCTGCTGTCGATGGCGTTGAGGGAGAGCTTAGCATGCGGAAGATTCGGGAGCGGATCATTGCGAAGGGCTTCACGGAGGACCAACTTACGGCCGCAATTGATGAATACGCAGAAGTCAACGTGAGTTTTAGACCTTCACTAGTAGTCGATCAGAATATGCTTACTAACATTTGCTGTTTCTGGTAGGTCTGGCAAGTTGATGAAAGTGGAACCACTCTCTGCTTCATTGAAAATGATGATGACGATGATATGGAACTCTGAGTCTTGGTTAATGAGGAACAGACTCTGTCTTTACCAGTGTTTCTTTACCCATTGTCAGCGACTTGTCATGTGCTAGGGGCGTTTAGGTTATCAGCACAGTATTTTACTTTATCCGCCTTTGTTTGCCTCAATGCCATGTTGGGTAGGCGTTCTTGATACATAACTGGTGTTGATGACATGGAATGGGAGTCTCGTCTTGTCTGAGTTCGCTTGTGCACATGGCCAGCAAGTTTATCTTTTAATTCTCAACTGTACAACAGATTAATCACTCTATTTCGCTCTCCACCAAGTTTCAACAGAGTACTGTACAGATCAGAACGTGCTCATCCCATCAATCTCTGAAACTTCAATACTGATTGGTCAAAATATCCGGGGAAACGTGGGGATGCAGCCTGCATCGCACTATTCCAAAAGTAGACTGGCGCATTGGGGCTCAACCATTCTCCTCGCTTGAACCGGACAGAAACTCAACTACTGTCTCACATCGAATCCGAGAAAAGGACCCTTGAGAGGCACCGCTTCCAACCGAGCACAATCTGTGTTGATTCTGCTGGCGGAAGGATCGTCGCTGTGCACCTGAAGCTCCCCCCGCGTCTCCACCTTGATGGTCTCGACTACAGTTCTTGAGTTACTGAACGTGACCTGCTGGATCTGGGACGTCAGAGACGGCCAGAGAGAAGACATGATATCACTCACAATCAACAGAGTATGGTACTAGCGTAATCCAACACTGGCATATACGCAGTACTCTTCATCACAATGTCGACTGTGATGTCTGATCGTCCAGATGCGGTACTGTACCTACATCCAAGGCCATTTGATGTGACCCCAAGAGAGCCTACTCTACTAACGCAGCACCTACACTTCTGAATAAAAATAACACATTACATGCGAACTTGCCAGCACCAATAGGCGTAGAACGTGGTATCCCAACTTCTTGAGGATTTATTTCCCTTGTGAACGACTAGCGTTTTACACTCCCCCAATCTGGCAGTGAGATTCCCCGTGGCCTGAGAGCATTGCGGCTTGCCTAGCGAGAAACACGACGAATTACCACGCATTCCGAACAAGCTAGCGTACACGAGGCCTGACGTGTGAATTCCGTTCGAGTCTCACTTTGATTCATTTTTCACGCCTGATTCTTTCTCCCTAAATCAGTTCACCTCAGGGACATCATCAGCAGCGCTGATATTATCCAATTCAATATCGAGCGTGTGCGGAGAAACTACATCAGTGGCTTCTCCAGCGGTAATTGGCAACATCCACGTTTTCTATCTTGGACATGCTGGGCCACGGCACTGACCGCTTCTCCAAGGCCCTTGCCGAAGTTGCAAGAAAAAGATTATCCGTTGAAGTTTGTCAAAGGCTCCCACCTTCTTGATGTTCTAAAGCTAGCCGCGAACTCTTATTCCAGTGAGTGGGGCTTGTTTTTCAAGCCTTTGAGCTTTCGATGGTTCTTGTTGGATGGTATTGACACGATTCCCCGTGTTAATCGTCATTGCCTCCGTTGAACCTTGAGCATGTCTTCACACATGCCTTCCTGGCGTAGTCTTGTCAGGTTCTCTAACTTCCTTTTCTTTCTCTCTTTCTCTTTTCTGTGGAATCCTGCTGCGAAATGGCGGGCAATTCGACCTAAATCTAGGTGGCGAGGGAACACGGTACATTCCATGGGAAGAACATGATGCAGTACGGATGACACTGGTCTTTCAAGAATAGGCTGTAATCCACTCTGGGCACCTTTGCATAGTGGTTTATGTCTCAAGTGTTGGCTTATTCGCCCTGTCTGCTCGGTTAGATTCCCATTACATCACACGACACCCCCAGAAGCGCGCTAGCGACCAGTTATCCCCGTATTCCGGACGTGAATAAACACTCGAATGCGAGCGTCGAGGAAGTTTACCTATTTTTATCAATCGAGCTCTTTGAACCATGCGACATTCAACCAATGCCATCGTCCCGTTCAGACCGCTTGGAAAAAGAACGTCGCTGGGCTGAGACATCTCGGATCATTTCAGAAGGATGAGCATCACTTTAAAAGCAGTGCAAGAATCGAAAAGGGTATAAAACTGGTCATTGATCTCCATCTAGTCCTTCTTCCCTTCCCTCACTTAGCCAGTGCTCAGAGGTATATCATCCAAGAGATCTCTCGACAGGCAGACTTCTCGCATCCCACTTGCTACCATACCAAACCCAATAAGTTCTGTTAGGTGTACAACAATAACAACAACCATCATGCTCGCCAAAACTCTTGCGCCCCTCATTCTCCTCGCTTCCCTCGCCACGGCAATCCCTAACCCCAACCCCGGTGCCGCCCCTTCGTCTCCGCCGCCCCAGTGCGGCACCTGCAACCCTTTATCCGGCCAAAATACCTGCCACCCGACGACCTCGTGCATCAGCACGGGCAAAAACTTCCATTGCGCATGCCGTGCGGGCTACAAGGTCACGAAGGACCACCACCACGACGTCGGGACCCAGTTCCGGCTTCCATTCAAGAATTACGAGTTTCTCGTGTTTGCGGACCCGGGCGAGAGCTGTGACGTGCTATGCGACGACCACTTGTCGCCTCCCCCGAAGCTGTGCTCTGAGGTCAAGCTGCAGGAGCACTGTGAGGTTTAAACGACCTATTGATCAAGCCTGCCTGTGAGCAAACATGCGGGGGAGGATGGTGCGTCTGTCTCTCTGGAGAAAGTTGCAAGAGAAGGATGTCGCTCTGATTTAGGAAACAGGACAAGGATGTAATTGGAGGGCGTTTCAAGTTTTGACTTCAAGGATTTCGCCAGACTAGTTGGATAATCGGCGATGGATCAAGGAATGATGAGTTTGCCTGTGGATGCAGGGAGCGATTTTGTTAGGACACCAATGATTAACTGCTCTCCTTATCCAATGAACATACTTTCTTTTCAAGATAGTATTTTATCCTATTTACTCAGCCACAACACTTGACTTAAAATTAGCACATTCTAGGAGAGTTTTCGCGAGTGCAAATCCTTTCCATACTTTTCCTCCCCCCGATGTAGAGACTAGTAGTATTGTCATGACGCAGGATCTAAGTTTGTTTAGGGGCAATAATCAACTAAATCCGTGCCGTGGTAATCAGCAGAGTTCATTCGTATCGAGTCTTGATTTTCTCGAAAACTTCGGACCTAGCCATTGTCAGGTCGGCAATCAACAAGGTTATTATACCTTTTTCGGAACATCCGTCTCTGTGCAGTAGTTGGTCGTCCTCGTTGCCAAGAAAAACAGGAGTAAGGAGCGGCAGACAAGGTCAAGGTGCTCCCGAGGTCGACTTGAAGATCGTACAGCTGGGAAGCTGGCCGCTTTCAGAGCCAGCTTGGTTGGACTCTCGAAGGAAGTACGCACTCCGCGAGAACTCCCTGTATGGGTTTCCTCCCCCTCCCACCCCATGAGCCCCTTCTAGGACGAGCCTTCCGAAGCATCAGCTGCGGTCTGAGTTCAACCACGAAAGGGTTCTCCGCAGCCAAGCGCTCAGTCGGGCCTTGAATTGGGATCTGCCTTGAGATTCTGGCTCTGGTAACCTGAAATGTGAAGGGAAAGTCCGCTTCACTAAGCGGGCCATTTGCGGGCGTGAGTGCAATTTCCGTAGAATAGTAGTAGTTGTAACGACAAAGAGCGTGCCAGACAAATGTAGGAGAAGTAGGAGAGCTCGACTCAAGGCAGCATCCGGACGAGTTGCAGGAATACGAGAGAAGAAGATGAGGCAATACTACACAACAGTAGTAGTAGACACAGCATGTTTATGATCGAGCTAAACCAGGGATTACAGGCACATCTGCTGAGTTATTCCTTAACAACACTGGTTTTCTCAGGCCGAAGTTCCAAGGTTGTTTTTTGGAGCAAGAAATCTTCGAGGTCGAGACTCCTGGTTGATGGTTGAGATGACGATTCCGAGAGAGACTCGGATGTTCCGGCAAGTGGAGCTTGTCGGGGCGGGCTATCCATTGTTCCGATGACATCTTTGTCATCGTTTGGTGTGAATTCAGGGGGACAGGAAGCAGGTTTTCCACTGTCCTGGTACTACAGGTGGTAAGAGGAGGGGAAAAAAAAAATAAATCAATTCGAGTCTATCCAATTCTAAGAAGATCCGAAACAAAATAATAAATACATAGGGTACTCGAAGACAGTGTTCGGAGCTGTCAGTGGCAGGTTACAGCTTGGCCTTTGCAGCAGCAGCCTCCTTTTTCGCCTCCTCCTTCAGCAGGCGTCGCAGAATCTTTCCGCTGGCACTCTTCGGGATCTGATCTACGAACTTGACGCCTCCGCGCAGTCTCTTATGCGGCGCCACTCTGGAGCTCAGCCACTGCGCAATCTTCTCCGCCTCAGCAGGCGTACGCTTCGACGGCGGAATCACCTTGGGGTTCGGCACGATGTAGGCCCGCGGCACCTCTGAGCCGTGCTCTTCGCTCTCGACACCGATCACAGCGACGTCGTCGACAGCTTCATTGTCCGTGAGCAGGCCTTCCAGTTCCGCAGGCGCGACCTGGAAACCCTTGTACTTGATCAGCTCCTTGACGCGGTCCGTGATGTAGAAGTTGCCCTCTGCATCTTGGTATCCGACGTCACCAGTGCGGAACCAGCCATCTGGAGAGAGTGCTGCAGCAGTGGCGGCGGGGTTGTTGTGGTATCCCTTGAAAACATTAGGACCGCGTACGTATAGCTCGCCGACTTGGCCGATGGGGACCTCTTGTGGCTCCGAGCCGTCCTCCGGGGTGGTCATGTATTTGGCCTCCAGGTTGGGGAGGAGCTTTCCAACGGAGCCGGCGACTTTCCGCCAGTCCTCCCAAAGAACGGTGTGGGTGGTAGGGCTAGTTTCACTGAGGCCGTATCCTTGCTTGACACCGCATTTGATGCGAGCATGGACGGCCTCCACAAGCTCGCGGGTGAGCGGAGCGGCACCGGAGTTCATCATCCGGAGAGACGAGAGATCGTATTTGTCGACAATCGGATGTTTCGTGAGCAGCAGAACGACCGGGGGCACGACGTAGGAGAAGGTGATGCGGAAGTTTTGCACGTGTGCGCACCACCGCTCCAGGTCAAACTTGGCCATGACGACGAGATGGAGGCCAGAATACATGGCCTTGTGGATTAGGCATGTGAGGCCTGAAAGCTGTGCAGTCAGCGATCTGCGCGTATCGCACAAGGGGGTGAGATGATATAAGAAGATGGCTAGTCCTTACCGTAGATGTGGAAGAACGGCAAAAATGCCAGTAACCGGTCACCCTTGCCGTCCGGCCCTCCATTCCATGTCAGATTACCGGCTTCACCTGCGGACAACTGCAGGATATTGGAGACAATATTTCTGTGGGTCAACATCACGCCCTTGGGGACACCCGTGGTGCCTGAGGAGTAGACCAGGAAGGCGAGATCATTTGCGGGGTCAATCTTCGTCTTCGCGTATCTCGACGAGCGCGAGAGATTCCGGACAGAAGTGAAATGCTTGTATTTTGCCTGCGGGTGCCTGTCGCCGATTAGGATGATACGGTCCTCGGGGAGGCCGACCTTTTTGGCAGCCTCAAGGGCAACGGGCAGCGAAGACAGCTGAGCAACCAGGAGCTTTGCCTTGGTGTCCTTGAGCTGGAAGGCCAGCTCATTGGCCGTATAGGCGGGATTGGCGGTTGTGACGACTCCTCCCGCCCAGTGCGTCCCCCACATCACGGGGGGGATGTCGATGGAATTAGGAGAGAAGATGGCGAGAACATCGCCCTTTTTCCATTCGTAATTGGCCTTGAGACCCTTGCCAAACTCCAACGCCGTAGACTTCACCTCGACGTAGGTGTACGATCTCAGGGTTTCGGCATCCTGGTAGATTACTGCAGAAGTGTCAGTGGGTGGTTTGAGGCCAACCGTTCCACGAAATCGACGGCGAAGGAGCAATGGAACTCACTCTTGTCGTCTGGATACGGTCTCTGCTTGTTGTCAAAGAGGAACTTCCACAAGTCGACGTTGGGAATGTCGATTTTGGGGTAAAGAGAAGCGACAGGCATTGTGCGGGGAAACCTGGGGGAGCGAGGGCCAAGCCAAGACCTGGAGCTTCAGAAGGAGAAAACGCAGCGCCACAGCAAGAAGAGAGCGGAGGGAGCCAGAAGCACAGAGAGAGAGATAGAGAGAGAGAGAGAAAGGTTGAGACGAGAGTGAAAGGGGAGACGAAGGAGGGAAGAAAGATGGAGAGCGGAAAGACTCTCCCAGACTCAATGCTCTCTCCGTGCAAGTCGGCCATTACCGACGCGATCAACTCGCCGGCGCCAACCACCTCGGCCTTCTGGAATCTGGCGTTACATAAGCCACTCCGTCGAGAGACTGGCTGAACCATGCCAACCCAGAATGAACGAAGTGATGAATGGACTACGGAGTACTAACTTGTAGCAGCATGGAAAGTACTAGTACTAGTATTAATGTTGCACGACGTCGGCGTCTTTGTAAACTGAACCAGCGTCGGTTTAGCCTTGCTGTGTCTTCAAATCTACAACTAGTCTTCGTAGGTAGTCCTATTATGTCCGTGAGGTCCAAAGCCATCACCACACTCGGCTTTCCCGTTTCAGATTGCCGAACTCTACACCTCACGGATCGAAAATACGGTCTTGGGAAGAGAAGAATTGATGAAGGAAATTGATGGCATTGTAGAAACTAGTACTAGTTAACTCATAGCTTTTCATAGTAGTAATTACTGGCGAGGCCTGATGGAGTTTAACAAGAGAGAGGCGGCGACGATTACACCACTCCAAAACTTGAACCCTTGGAGATGGCACGAGTTCAGTAGATTACGGGATGACGTTAACTTGGACGAGTCTCCTTTTCTAGTGACTCCGACCTCACTCCAAAGGATGCTCCGTGGGTGAATTGATGCTCTCGCAGATGCAAAGGTCCCGCATAGTACTTTGAACACTGAAGAACTATGCACAACCTGGACACTCCCGACATCCGCTTTCGGGCAATATTTTTGCAGTGGCTATAGGTAATATAATACAGCCGAGTGACTCTCGCTATATGAGATGAGATACATACTCTGTCTCCTTCCTTCATCCTGTTTCCCCGACAGCAAACAAAGGGAACAAGCTGTTCATGCTGGCCGGTTCGAACGAGTATAACAAGACGGGTCTCTTCTCACGGCTGGTCTTCCATCCTGCTTTGGCCTCCAACCACATGCCTTTTGCGCGTAAATTTCAACAGCTTGATGACCCTGCAAACGACATACCCATCCCCGGAATTCAACCGCTCATCCTAGCTCAAACGATGCTGGATAGTCCCCTGCCTGTCTGTTAGATGTGACAATGGGGGTAGGTACATAGTACATAGGGACTCGAAAACCTGCCTCAAACCAATATTCCCTCTCGCGATCCACCTCGTGGGCACCAACAAGCTTCCCATCCTGGAAAAACAGCAATCCATCCCACTTGGGCAATCGATCATGGCGCCTATACATGTCAATCGCAAGCCTCAAGTTCTGCTTCTGCGTCTCGCTGACTTCCGGGTCCTGCAAGTTCGCCTCAAGACACCGGATCCGGTAACCAGCGTAGTCTGAGGCGTCGCAGCTCCCGCGCGCCGCGTCGGACTCAGACTCCGCGGTCCATTCTTCTGGTCCCTCTCCTCCTCCTTCTGAATCGAAAGGCGCAAAGGGGCCAGTACCGGCGAAAGTGGTTGGGGTGCGGCCACCGGGGGTCGACGCGTCAATGGAGGTGGCGATTGAGGCGGCTTCGGAGGAGGCAGGCGAAGGCTGATACTCTCGTTGTAGCTCTGCTTGGAGCTGCTTGATGCGGTAGTCCTTTTTGGGAGGGACTGCCATGGTGTACCTGTGTTTTTGATAGTAGTATCAGTCTAACTATACTTTGCTCGGTGATATTAGATTCAGGTGTTTCCTGCATCTGGCATATCGAACTCCTTTGCCTTGCAGTTGTGTCATCGGCCATAGAGCATGTGCAGATGGGAAGCTTATCCACGTTTGACTTCTGGACGGCGAAGTGTAACTTGGGGGGCCATCTGCCTCATCACAAGGCATAGTTCAAGAACAAAGGAAAAAGAAAAAAATTTATCTGTGCTTCTTCATAAGAAGGAAAAGGGGATTGGTGTTTTATCTTATGCAAATGTATAG